>JANZXP010000006.1:1793648-1804646 GCA_027576715.1 Erythroxylum flavicans
CCCCCCCCCGGTAAAAATCTTGAACCGTCCAACTTTTCGATGTAGTTTTAAACTTTCAAGTTCGATTTATTTTAATAACTTTTGTTGTTAAAAACGGATCAGGTTATTAATCAATCGGTCAATTTTGTAAATTAAGAAGTTCTTATAAACTAAATTAAATAATTGATTTTCATTTAATAATCTATTTTTCAATTAAACTTCAAAAATTTTTTTTTGATACGAACAATATCTTTCAATTATATTTCAAATTCTTTAATTTTATTTAATATTCAACCAGTTTTATAACAGTTTAATACCAATTGAACCTTTTAAACCTTAAATTTCTTATTTTATTGGACGATTTTTAAAACATTAATTTTAAAACTTATATAACATTATTACTTCAATCAAATGAAATTTATCACCCATATCTCATAAAATCAGATCAATTGCATCATAATAATAACCTCACGTTCGAGACGAGCGGTCGATGCTCTACTTGCATAGTTGATGGTCTAAACAACTTAATTACTTGTGGAATTTGTGATTCAATTATTAACCTTTCAAGTTACAATCTACATACAGTAATAGTCGGTGGCTTTTCTGTTCTTTAATGCTTCAAAATGCTAAAGCATTCCCAAATTCCTCGTAAAAAAAAAGGTGATCGATCGAGTAGGAAAGAAAGCGAGTGTTTTGTCATGATAATAGATTTTGATGGAGATTTCATGATGAACACTTTGAGATAGACTTAGACGTGACAATGAGTCTGAAAAAATTTTATATCATGCTTAAAAGAAACGGGATAAGATTTTTGTGTTGATTATGATGTTTTTATCATATTTTAGAGAAGATTTGACGTGAAAAGAATCCGAGTTTAACTCAAAATTTAAACCTAATTTTAATAGATTTCTTTAAATTTTTATTTTTAAATATTTTTATTTTAAATTAAGTTCAGATAGACTAAAATTAGATTAAATCTTTTAAATTTAAACTTAATTTAAATTTTAGCCATTGATGTTAAGGTAGCTCAGACCAACATATCAAATTTAGAAAGACATGTTCAAATTGGAACTTTGGTTTATATTAACTTGATTAAGAACTAAAAGGAAATAATAAATCGTTTATGTAATTTAGGAACTCTTAGAAACATTCTTGGTCTTTAAAATTCTTCAAAACATTCTTTCTAATTTTTAGTTTTTCCAAAATAATATCTTTTCTTATGTTTTTATTAAAAATAAAACACACACACAGTATAAATATCAAATACAAACTAATTAAATATTATTAATGTAATAATTCAACGTAACAATTAAACTTTATTCAAATTAATTAAATTTAAATTAATTTAATACAATTTTAGCAAAATTAGGTTAATTCGTTATGTAAATAATATTTGATTAATTCATATTTACTATTTATGTTGCACGTAATTTATCATTATTTTTTAATCAAAATTTAAAATAAAATAAAATTTTAAAATGTCTTAAATTATAAAAATTACGTGTCTTTTATCCTAATAAAAAATTAACCATAAGAAGACAATGCCTAGAAAACAAAAGAGCTTGTGTGTATATTAATGCATGGTCGAGTCAACCTGACAAAAGAGAGCACAAGGCTCGAGGGTGAAAAACAAGGACACGATTTTTGAGACTTCGAAATATCATTCCATCACTGAAATGGAAACCCTTTTGAGCTCCATTTATCTAAAACCTCTATTACTTGCTTTTTATTACACATATTAAAACATGGGAATTTAACTTTCTGCGGCCGAAAATAACAAAGTGAAAGAGTTAAAGGTTAATTTGCTTTAAGTTGGAAAAGGGTTAGTTTTTGCTTTCACTCAAATTGAGAAACATGGGCTGCATTAGTCCATCTTTATTTTAATTATTTTATTAAGTCTACTAATTCGTGATTATTTTGATTTAATTGATACTTATAAATTTAGTATTTTTATTCTTAGTTTATCATTTTTAAATTACTAAAATAAATAAATATTTAAGAAGTAAATTTTATTGATTGAACCATTCCCTTAAACTAAATTAATACCAACTTTTAGTGAAAATTATTGTGGTACATTTTGATATTCAATTTTATACGAATTATATACTAATTAAAGACAAAATCGTGTATTACTAGATTGTCTTTATCATCGAAGAAATTAAAGATTAATTGAAAATGATACTCTTAAATAAAAATTAATTATTTAGATTTATAAAAACTGATTTACTTACAAAATTTGGGTAATTTTTAATAACAAAATTATTAAAATAAATCAAACTAAAAATTGATTGATTCAAAATTTTTATAATTAAATCGAGTCAATCAATTTAATTTTTTAATCTTTTCAATAAGGTACGTAATATATATCTTTTTTCTCTTGAAATGTTAACTAGACTGCTTGAAAGTTTTATAATAAAACTAATGATAATAAATTTATTTATTTCAAAAAATAAAATTATTATCATTTTTCCTCTTGATTTGTAATTAAATATAAGTGAAAACTTAATTTAATTTTTTCTATTTTTAAATAATTCGAATCTAATTTTTATTTAAAATTTGAATATATCAAATCATTTTATAATTTTAAATAAAAATTGAATTAAATTTATTTTGAACATGGTAAATTTAAATTTAAGTTGCAAGTTTTAAGTATGATTGAATTTTAAATTAAATATAAATTTTTAGAATCGACTCGACTCGATTAGATACTAAGTCTACATAATTTAAAATTAAATATAAATTTTTAGAGCCGACCTGGCTCGATTAGATGCTAAGCCTACGAATGAGGCATAAAATCTTCTATTTTTATTAAAATGTTTCAACCATATTTTTGTTTTAATATAATTTCGTTTTATGTATATTTAAACATAAGATAAAATGACTTATTGGGGCAAATAAGTGGTTAAAATAGGCTAATAATAACAGAGTTTCCAACCCTAAATGTCACCTGTTTGATTGACCCATAGCATTGAAATTGTAAAAAAGAAACAGGTGATCGCGTATCCCTAAATATGATGACTACGAACACGAAGCATTCCCGTCCTGGAAGCGTCCACAAATCATGGCAGAGAAACTGAGAAATGCATGGAACTCTCAGACTTGGTGCCGGCGATTAATAAACAAATGGAAATTCTGTCTGGACAGAGATTCTGTTCGATCCAGTCACATCTAAACGATTATCAAAAATTCCCTCGGGCCCCTAAACTGGCCGTACTTGTTTTTAATTTTTACAATAATAAAATTTTTTAATTAATTTTGTAAATTTTAAATAAATTATTTAATATACAAAATATGTTATTAATTATGTATCTATATAATTACTTAATAGATCATCATAAACAAAACTACTAATAAAGGCTATCCAATTGAATTCACTCATTTGGATCCTAAAAAATTAAATGATAAATTGGATTTAATTGATATTTATAAAATTTAATATATTTTATTTTTTATTAATTATTTTTTCAAAAATTTTAAATTTTTTATTATAATTCAAACAGCATAAGTTAAAATTTTTTTAATAACTTTTTTAATCCCTCTTATTGATGTCATTATTTTAAACGATAATTATAAAAAATCTTAAACTTTACTCAAAGTTGTAATACTAAACAAAACTTTAAAAAATAACATATTTGTCACGCCAAAATATTATTTAAGTCATGTAATTGTCATATATTATATTTGTATTATGTATAAATTTTATAATTTAATAAATTAAAAATATCAAAAACTTTAAAATAAGTACACACTTTTTCATATATAATTTCATAATTATTTTAAAGAGTTTGATTATTTATTTATTAAATAATAAAATTTGTACATGACACAAATACAATACGTAACAGTCGCATGATATATATATTAATCTGACGTGAATAGCTACATCATCCACATTGATAAAAAATTTAATGTTGCATTATTTTTGCTAAAAATTAAAAGTTAAAATATTTTAGTACCGATATTTAAAAATCAGGCTATTATTATTAAATTAAGAAAAGTTTTGGTTTTTTTTTTCAATTAATTCTTAATTTAACATGCAACTTTTCAAAGGCTTTTCCATCTAGCATTTTTTTTTGGTGGAACCTTTGATTCTGGCATTTCTAAGCATGTTACTCTCGAGGGGGTTTGCGTATTAAGGTAATCAACATCCAATTATTAGCGGCTAATAATCTGCGGTTCACGTGATTGTCATTTTAAACAAAGCTTAATTAGCTCCTAAGCTACTTACCTACTGTCCCCTTAATTCAGAACATTACCTCCAAAATCAATGATTAATTAGTCCACGCTGCTGAGCTGTATAAATGACCTCATAGGGTTTAATTCAGATAACAATGTAAGATGGGATTTTCTTGACTCTTAACTTGTCTGCTTACAAATATCGATAATGAAATTTTATTCAATTTTGAACCTTATGTTTCATGTTTTATGATATATAAGAAAAAATATGAGTTCTCATGTGATTTTATTCATTTTCAAAAATATTTTTGTTATTTTTAAATTATTATTAATATATTTTATAGTATTAGAAATTTTTAAAAATAATATTTAACAAAAATTATTATGTTATTTACTGTTTCACATGTGACAGAGTTTAATTAGTTTTTTTATAAGAATAATTCAATATAAATTTAATAATTTTTGATTTTTTTATTATCAAATTATATTTTTGTATAATTTTAAATTATAAAATATTTTAAATAATAAAGAATTAGAAAGGATATATTGTTTTAAAAAACTATTGCAATTAGACAAAAAAAGCACATTTTGATAAGGGAATAATATAATTTTAATAATGCTCATATTAATTTTCAGAAAACTTGCTTTTCTTTACAATTTATACATTTTTATACCATAATGTTGTTATTATTTCTGTTGTTGTTACTTCTTTAAGTGAGAATCATCCAAACAATTCCAATCTATTAAGATCGGATCATATATTATGTAACTTTTTTTAGAACAATAAACTTTAGTATCAAGATATAAACAATATTGCTTCAATACTTATAAATTTGAGTTTAAAATAAGATTAAATATATATTTTTTCAATTTTAAATTTCTTAAAACTTATATTGAGATAAAATTAGATTAAATCTCTTAAATTTAAGTTTTATGTAAAATTTAATCAACTTCTTATTAGTTAATTTAAATTTAGTCAAAATCGAATGGAGTGTAGACTAAACTTAGACAAGAATATCAATTTTAATAAACCCAAATTGCTATTAATAGAATCTCCAATAAATTGTGTATCATGCAATATGGTGGTGTTGGTAGTTGCTTCGAGATATAAAGAATAGTTGTCTAATTATTAAAATGATCAGCAATCATGTAAAGAACATTCGAATATACTCCTGTCTCTATCTATACCAGCAGACGGGCTAACTCTCGTTATCATTTGGGGAATCAAACTTAAGGTATTGGCAAATCCAGACCGTAACTTGGTGGCTCTGATATCACTGAATTACCTAAAAGATGTCTTAAGATAAGGGATTATTAAATCTCAAATATACAAATCTCAAATGTACCCACCAGAGAATAGATGATACTACACACATTAGTGTGTAGAAGCAGTAGTTTTTACATTCTACACTAATACTGCACTTGACAACGTTCTTACACATCTCAAAAACCTCACAAGTTTATCTAATATTAATCTAATCAAATACTTTTTAAACACTAATGCTTATTTCCTAGTTCAATGGTTAAATTATTAAAGTGAATTTAAAAGATTCAACAAGTTCAACATATGAAATATAACCTAGAAATTATAAGTACCACAACCCCTTAACATTTATAAATATTTAGATGTTAAAATTATTTTTATTAAATACTTATATATTAATCTTTAACATGTTAAATTTTAATAATAAATATTATCTTTAAAATATTCATTATTAATTTCTATTTAAGTAATGGTTAATTTATAAAAAATAATATTACACATTTATTTAATTTGTTGAACTAATTCATTGGATCTTTATATATAGTTTGACATATTATTAATGTATTGTCTGAATTTTAAAAACTATCAATAGCTTTTTTATAATTTTGGTTTTATAAAATTTGTCTTTACCGCCGTCAACTTCTGTGAAAAAATTCTAACCACAAATTCTAAAAATGACATCGTTTTCATTACGTGGCACTTTACATGATCCTGGATGTGATACTACACGAGGCCGTTTTGAAATTTTCAGTAAAAGTTTGTAACGAAAATTGATAACATATAGACAGGCATTATAAAATCAAAACTATAAGAAAATTATTGATAATTTTAAAAATTACGGGTATATTAATAATATATGAAACAAATTTTAATTTAATTTTTTATAATAAAAACTTAGTTTTATTCAATTATTCATCCCCTCGCCCTTATATACTAAGCTTATAGACATTTCAGGTCCGTCTAGACTCCACAACAACGATATTTTAGGACCGTTGATCCAAAGATCAAACTCCACGTGTCTCAACAAGATTTGTCATTCGTCTAAAAATTGTAAACGAGTTGATAACAAGAGAGTTTCTAATTTTGACTATGTTGCTTGTACAAAATTAAGCACGCATCAATCTTCATTACAGGAAAGAAGGGTCAGAAAAAAATATAAAATAAAAAAATAAGCGGGTTTTTCGGTGCAAGGACGAAAAATAAACAGAAACTGATGCACTGCCACGTGGGCCATCTAGAACCGTTCGATTAACAAACGGACGGCTGTGATTCACGATATCTTAGATTAGATTCATTGAAACTGGAAGAGAATGGTAGAGAACTGCCTAGAGATAGATTTCTTGTTCTTCCTTATTACAATTTTTGTTTTTTCTCAATCTCTTTTGTTTGTAAATGTCTCTCTGTCTCTCACTCACTCACTCACTCACTCGCTCGCAAAGTCTCAACAACAAAGAAGCAGAAGTAAACAAGTAATTGATGAGAAAGAGATCTAGAGTAGGTTTGTCTTAAATGAGCACGAGAGTAAGGTGTGCAGTTCCCATGGCGGCGTAGCAGAACTCTAATTCTGTGCCATTATTATTGCTTCCAACAACGAAAGAGAGAATTGAAGTAAAAGCTGATCATGGTCTACCCCTTTTTCTCCTTATAGTTTCGTAACCTAAACCCAGAAATTCGTTTGGAATTCTGTTGAGTTTCGTAACCTCAAAAGCTGCCAAGAACATCAGCAGCAAAATTCAGACTGATCTTGTTAATTCCTCAAAAGGACTAGCTTAAGTTTCTGATATGGAAGTGAGGTTGGTTTCAGAAACATGGCTGGTTGGTTCTATCTAGGTGGTGGGAGAGAAGGAGTAGCCTCAAGCAGACAAGAAGAGAACAGTGTGTTTTTGTACAGAAACGAAGAGATCAACAACAATAACAACAACAACAACAAGGGATTTGAGTTATGGCCACAGTTTTATCACCAACACCAACATCAAAACAACAACACTTACTCCTCAACATTTGGAGTGGGTGGTCCTAGTCAAAGAAGAAGTAGCTTCTCTGATGATTCGTCAAGATCAGGTTTTACTGTGATGAGACAAGGAGGACCAGGAGGAGGAGGTGGTGGTATGAATTGTCAAGATTGTGGTAACCAAGCCAAGAAAGATTGTTCACATTTGAGGTGTAGAACTTGCTGTAAAAGCCGAGGGTTTCAATGCCAAACACACGTCAAGAGCACTTGGGTCCCTGCAGGTAAAAGGCGAGAGAGGCAACAACATCAACAACAACAAGAACAACAGTTTCGAGGAGAGCATCCAAAAAGGCAAAGAGAGAATCGAAGTGCCAATCCTTCTCTTACTTGTACTACATCAGGTAAAGTTTGGAAATTTTTTGAAGAGCTAGCTAAAATATGGTCAGATGGTCTCAGGAACTTGATTTGAAGCTTTTAATACCCAAACAACAAGACTCGTACCATTTGCGTGTGATCAAGTCTACTCCATAGTCAGCCACCCTCCACCTCACCACATGCTTTTCCTTATCTCTTTCTTTTCCTTTCACTATGATTCCATTAGTTCACTGTTCGTTAGTAAACTGACCAAGGAAAGTCACGTAGAGTAGACTGTAGAGTTTAGCAAGTGTCTTCTTCTTCTTCTACTTCATGATTCTTGTCCTTAATCACTTTGTCTTTTTCGACTCATTAGGGTTGGAACTGGGACAATTCCCTCCACAACTGAGTTCACCAGCTACGTTCCGTTGCGTTAAAGTAAGCTCCATGGAAGATGCCGATGACCAACTTGCGTATCAGACAGCAGTTCAAATCGGAGGTCATGTTTTCAAGGGAATTCTCTACGATCACGGCCCTGACAGTGGTTACAACTCCGGCCGAGGCGAGAGCTCTTCCGGTGGAGCAGCACAACAACTGAACTTCTTAACAGGAGCAACCACTAGTACATCAAACGTTAACGAACCAAATTCAGGACCTTTACTTGATCCAACCTCTCTATATCAACCTCCATTCAATGCTTTCATTGCTGGTACGCAATTCTTCCCACCACCAAGGTCTTAGTTCAGTTCAAGGCATGCCCTTCTCAATGTAGGGTACGGGAAAACAAAAATTTTCTGAATCGTTGATCTTAATGTTGTTCTTGTTCATTGCAAATTTTAGCATGCATCCATAGAAGTTGAAAAAAAAAGGTTAGGAACTTAGAATTTGGAGAAGGAAAATGGAGGGAAGCCATGGGATTAGAGAGTGGTGTTGTACTTTTTGTTTCGAACTTCAATCCTGATTTTGCTCTTATTTATCTTCTCGATGACCCAGTTTCTTGTTCGTTTTGGTTTTTGCATATGGTTGCGTGCGTGCTGTGTGCTTTTAACATGTTCTCCTCTCATTGATTACTTTATGGTATTTTTTTTCCTCTTTTATGGCTGATGTTGAATTTGCTTTCTGGTTGGTGTTGGACTCGAAGCCACTTTTTTGTTTTTTTCCAGTTTCTCAGGTTCCTTGCCGGATTAAAATGGGAAGAAATAGGTTTCGTGAATGGTTAAGCAAAGATTTTTCAAACCTTTTATGGCTGCACAAAACTGACCCATATCAAACTCATCTTCTGTTCTTATTTCTTAAGCCAAAGCACTAAGAGTTGTGCACCACTCATCCTTTCTATGGATTCGGAAGTAATAAATTTAAACATTAAGAATAAAGATCACGTACTAAATTAATTGAGTTTATAAATAATTAAACTGATGGATTTTAAAATTTAAGAATTGCATATGTTTAACTGTGTGTTAATATATAGATATGATAAGAGTCTTGTAATATCAAGTTAAAATGTGATCTTATAATATTGTATGTAGCTTGAGGTGATACAAAGTGTATGTTATTAAGATCCTCTCTTTTTAATTTGTATTCTTTATGAAAAAAAACTTATTTTCTTCTCTTCTTCTATAACTATCCTATAATGATTAAAAAATTAAATTAGTTTGGTTTATTAATTAATTGATCAATTTTGTAAACTAACTAGTTTTTATAAATAAGAGTAAATTAGTTTTTATTTAATATATATTTCTTAAATTAATTTTTAACTTATTTGATTAACGAAGACAATCTTTTTCTTTAATTTTATTTCAAATTTTTTAATTTTGTTTAATTTTTACTTAATACCACTTTTATAACGGTTTAATATGAAATGGACTTTTTAAACTTAAACTTTTTATATTATCAGTTTGATTTTTGATTCCATTTTAAAAACATTGATAATAATACCTCTATACACATACATGTACATGCAAATAGGTACTCTTTTGGGGGTATTCCTTACCTGCAGAACTAGAGTATTTGCGTACTGAAAAAGACTTTTGTGGTTGTGACTTAATGGTGTAGTATAAATTCTTCCTTTAATAATTACTAGCTAGCTAGCTAGCTTGGAAGGTCAAATGTGTACTATACCCGATGTTCATAGGATAGTAAAGTACATGAGAGTAAATAGGATTAAATATGCTTCCATTGAATTGATTATTAGGTTTGGTACGTTGGAATGAATCAGAAACATTTATGTTATGTTAGGTTAGGCTTTTATTAACGGAATTAAATAAAATAAAATATTATTCTATCATTTAAAAAGAGAGTTTATGATACAATAAAATGAGATGAAATAGAAGATGAAGATTTCATATTATATTTTATTCCATCATAAATAGTAAAAATAAGAAACCTCCAATTTTGGAAGGTTTATGATGGAATATAAAATGATAAATAACTTTTCATCGTATTATATTATAAATTATTCTTCTAAACAATATTTCAGTACATTATATTATGAACCCTTTTATCCTTCCAAAATAACGATTTTCTAATACTACATTTATTTACATTTCATTCTATTATAAATCATTCCGTTCTATTACAAACCTTACGTCCAACTAAATATAGCCTAAGAGATTTTTCTACTTTTGTAATTTATGAAATTTAATATTTTCTATGGATTAGGGCTCCTATAATCTCTTTATGTTAGTGTTCATGTTTCATTCTTGGATATTATAAACATTTTATATCCATACTTTAGAGACAAAGGAAGAATATTAAATAGGATAGAAGATGTGGAGTTACCCCGTAGTTAATCAATTTTAAAAAATTTGTTAATTTTTAAAATTCTCGAAATTTTTTATGATTTTTAATTTTCTAAAAAAGAATTTTTTATATAGAATTTTGCTAAAAATAACAACAAAACACGTAACATAAATATTACACATGAAATCAAATATTGTTACATGATAATAAAATCCAACTCTTACATCTGAACATAATTAATTAAATTTAATTTAAATTAATAATTTATTATAATTAATTTAATTAATTTGGATCAGGTTAAACAATTAAGTTGAACGACTAATAGTAGTGGTATTTGATTAGTTCACATCATGTTTATATTGTATGAATTTAGTCATTATTTTAATTGAAGTTTAAGATTAAAAATTTCTGAAAAATTAAAATCTATAAGAATTTAAAAAAGTTTAATGACTAGGGAATTTTTTTAGAGTTTCTTAAATTACATAGAAAATCTATGCATTTTAGTCATATGTAATAATGTAGGTTTATGGAAAAA
>JANZXP010000006.1:1818065-1828428 GCA_027576715.1 Erythroxylum flavicans
AATATATCAATATGGACTATTTTGTAAATTTTAAAAATTTTAGGGACTATTTTATAAATTTAAAAAATTATCCGAAATGGTATCCGGTACTGACCGGTACCGGTACAGTTCCGTTCCAGAACTCAATCCGGTACCAAATCCGGTACGATATTCATAACTTTGCTTAGGAGCCCTGAAAACTGAGATCTTATCTATATCTTGGTGCAAGAAAACAAGTATCACATATTTCTAAGAAACAGCAAACTCTCAGTTTTCTTTCGGAACTGATATACATATCTCAATTATGAAGGAGACATTAGTATTAAAAGGACTAAAGAAGAACGAGCAAGGCAACTAAATAATGCCAAACAAAAAGATTTAGGATCTAACAAACTTCAAGAAAGTTCGCGACTAAAAGATGAATGGATCTTGGTCTTATATATACAAACAATTTTCAGATCCGTAAATTCATAATCAAGAATATCGTAATGCATAACATAGAAGAATTGACTTGGTAAAACCAGCTACTGAAACAATTAGTTGAAATAATATGAAACATTGGATAGTAACAATTTAAAAATTAGAAAGAACTAAATCAGAAACAAAAAGTAAATAGAGGTTCTAATGTGGTTTGATTTAACAAGTGTTTCATTTCGATCCTAACAAAAAGTAATAGACACAATACTACTAAGGATGAAAAAAGCTGATTAAGAACAACGCGAATAGAGAAATATAAGAGAAACTACACAAAACAGCAACTGTTAAAGCCTATAAAAGTAGGCAAAAGAAGGTGAAGAGTTAAACCTCGTGGTATCTACAAGTTGCTGTTCGCTCAAGAAACGCAAGTTCCTTCTAGAGCATCAGTCGCATTAAAAGACCAGCAGGAACCGCGCCAAAACCTACAACATAAATACCGAAAGCAGCAACTTAAATTCTCGACGTACATGCAACAAACCATGCGTATGTCGAGCAATACCAAAAAACGCGTGTCGTAACGGTTAACATACACCTGATCTTTGACAATTGTAACAGCGCCATGGGCGCGCCAATTGAAATCGGTAGGGAGATCGTTACTCGGAAGGATCGGCGCTTTGTGAGCGTCGGCCGGAAGACGAGATGTCTCAAGCCGAGAAACTGCCGGCAGACTCTCAAGGCATCAGGTCAATCACCTGAACTTCGTGACGCCGTGGACGGCAGAGGAGTCCATCACCTGGTTGAGCTAAGCATGGCGGAGGTGAGTCTTTGAACACGTCAAATCCGTAGTCGTACTCCTCCGGCATTGCGTAACTTTTTCCGAACTTTGCTTCGAAAGAGATGAAGTGTTGGCCGGCGATAGAAGATGCTCCACTCCCTCGGAGAAGACTTCCTGGATTAGCAGACCTTGGTAATCGACGATCGACTCTACCGAGGCAAGACCTGAAGCTAACTAGAGCAAGAAAGAGGAGTGAGAGTAGGATGCTCCATTTGATTAAATTTATATCGTAGCTTTCAATATAAGAATTTTATAAAATAGTTTTAATTAAGAAACTTATTTATTAAAAAGATTAAAATATCAACTTCATGAAAACAATAGTTACAAATTAATTTAATTTTAAAATAAAATAAAATTCAATTTTAATTTTAATTTATTTTGATTTGATTTAATTTAATTTTAAGATCAATTTAATTTATTTAGATTAGATTTAATTTAATTTTAAGATAAATATAATAACTGATCAATTACATATCTTTTGATAAATTAGAGTTTAACAATTAGATTAAAAAATGACATTCAAATGTAAAATTAGATCTTAGATTTCAATAATGATTAACCAGAATGACTAACGCGCTGCTAATGAGCGAAATAACAGCTTTGAAATCACTACAAACATGCTGATCTCAACTATGAACATTCTAAGCTCTCTCTCCTCTGATCCTACGAGCCAACTGAATATCCTTTGGCATGATTGTGACTCTCTTAGCATGAATTGCACACAGATTGGTATCTTCGAAGAGACCAACAAGGTAAGCCTCTGCAGCCTCTTGAAGAGCCGCAACAGCGCTGCTCTGGAACCTGAGATCAGTCTTGAAGTCCTGCGCAATTTCCCTGACGAGCCTCTGGAACGGTAACTTGCGGATCAAAAGCTCGGTGCTCTTCTGATATTTTCTAATCTCTCTCAAGGCGACGGTTCCTGGCCTGAAACGGTGGGGCTTCTTCACACCGCCGGTAGCCGGAGCCGATTTGCGAGCGGCCTTTGTGGCCAACTGCTTCCTTGGGGCCTTGCCTCCTGTGGATTTTCTTGCGGTCTGCTTTGTGCGGGCCATTCTCGTTCGCTGGAAATGAGAGTGTTAGATCAAAGAATGCAAGTTTTCGTTCGTTTCTTGGGAAACTGATGGAGAGAGATGGAACGTGTGGGCTTATTTATGGTGAATGGGGCTGAAAAAGGCGGGAACTCGAAAACTTTCGGCTTTCAAAGACAGTCGGGATTCGCGGGATAATGGATTTTGATCCGTTGGATGATGGAGCTATCGACGGCTGCTAATTCTTAGATTTGAGCGTTCCGGATAGCTATCCGTGTGCGCTTCGAAGGGCCAATAGGAGTGAGTTGTCAGGCGGCATGTAAATTTTGGATATTCAATCTCAACCGTACACTTTTTCTATAATCAACGGTCCAAAGTTCTCAGAGAGCTGTGACACGGATAGCTAAATAGGGCTACTACTTCATCCAAAGCAATAATGTACTTCCTGCGATTTGGGTTACGGTCCAATAAAACAAGACAAGCTTTGGATTTGCTTAGTCCAATGTATGATTGTTGATATATACATGAAGACTGTGAACCAAGTTCACTAATGAGTTAGAATTCTATGATAGTAGAATTAGAATTTTTACTAATAACTTGTGAATATTACACCGAAGTTTATATCAATTTTGATAATAGTATGATAAAGTATTTATATATGTAAAATATTAAACATTGCTTTAGATAATTTTTAAAAAAAATTATCAATTATTTTTTAAATTGATATTATTTTAGTTTAATTTTTTAAATCGATGTTGTTTTAGTTTATAAATTTTAAAAATATAAAATTAAAAGATATAATTTTAGAATAAGCTGAACGAACTTGAATACCATAAAATTTCATATCAAATTTGAATGGGATAGTTGATGACCAGGCCCATTATGATCCTATTTCAGCCATGCAAGTCTTTATTGACGATGTTAGGGCTTTATCGATGAACATACTGACGTGCCTCATTGAGTGGATGTTGAATTGGATACTTGTGGGAGTGTATGAAATGGAGCCATTGTGCTGTCTGAGACCCGCAAAGTAGGCTCAACTCAACGCCCATCCTGAAAGAGATCAACCAGGAATCTTCTTCGGAAATTTTAAAGCATCTTGTTTTCTTTCCTTTTCTTTTAAAATTTTGTAATTTACTCTGTATATTTTTCAAAATTTTTAGTGATGACTAGTATATGGTTACTAGTTGGTACTAGATAAAACAGATTGATACTAACCAGTATTTACACCCAATATATAAGTACCTTTATTTCGTACTGTTTTTTAGCCGGTATGAAACGGAATTTCATTCTCTACTTCCAATACCATCTTTATCGAAAGTAAAAAAATAATAATAAATACACACAATATAAACATTAAACATGGGTTAATCAAATATTGTTTATATGATAATTCAATTCAACTTTTAAACTCAAATCAATCTAATTAAATTCGACTCAAACTAATAATTTATTGTAATTATATTAAATTATTAATTTAAGTATAATTTAATTGGTATCGATTTGAGTTTAAGAATTAAGTTAGGTTATTATACTAGTAACATTTGATTAATTCACGTTTGATGTTCAGAGTGTATGTAGTTCGTCATTATTTTTTAATCAAAATATAAGAGAAAGAGTTTTTTTCTAAAATCTAAAAATTAGGAGTTTTTTAAAAAAATTTAAAAATCATGAGATTTTTTTGAGGTTTTCTAAATTATAAGAGAAATCTATGTCTTTTACTTGAAAAATAATTTTTATTATTTTGGTAGTCTTTCTTTGTTAATTTTCACCTAAGTTTAAGAGAAATATTTTTTTTTGGCTACAATATGTCTTAGGAGGGTCCCAACTATGAGAAGACATTTTTAAGTCATTCACATCTAGACTAATCTCTGCTCGCATCGAGTCAACTCGTAAGGGGTAAAATGCTAGCCAAATAAGTTTCTCCATTCTCAAGATTCGAACTCCAGACATTTAGTTAAGGGACGAGAGTGCTAAAAATTAAAATGATTCTTTTTAAAAATTTAAAAATCAGGAGAATTTTCTAAAATTTCTTAAACTATAAGAAAAACTTGTCATTTTATCCTAATAATTATTAAATTACTTTTTATATTTTAAATTATTTGTCTATAAAGATATTCTAGATAATATTAACTATAATAATAATAAAAACAATCAAAATGATAATCATGTAAAGTAAGTTTGAGATTTAATAACACTTAATTGGAAGCCGATCTAAAGTCATGATGTAATATAGAAGTTATAGTCTCGTCATTTGTAGACAACTCAACGTTATAATTCTCAGTAGGTTCGTTAATTCCAGTCTCTCGTAATGAATGAAGTATGGACAGATGTTATGAACATCAACCCATACTAGTGTCGAAATTAGTTTTGATACTATATTAGTACAAATTAATAATAGGTATCGTTTGAGGTAATTTTTTAAAATTATAAAATAGTTCACAAATTTTGTAAAAATTATAAAATAGTTTCTTAATATATTGTACTGTATAATTTATAACTTTACACCAACTTTGTTTCTAAAAATTATAATAATAAAAATTAAAATAACAACAATCTATTTATTTCTATTAATTTTACTTTTCACATATAAATAATAACCACAATTAATATGAAAAATCATTTAATCACCATATAGTTATAAAATTATGGACAATATAAAGTATTTAAAATTATACAATTTTATCATATAATAAATAATAATTATATCAAAACATTAAATAAAAAGAATAAATGATTCGTGACTTTTTGAGTATTACAACAAAATTTTGTGTCAAGGAAACAACTAACTAAAAGTGAAACCTAAAATAAAAATATTTACAATTATATTTATATTGTATATATAGAATTTAACATATACATCAAATACAAGTGAAATTAAAAGAAAAAAATGAAAACTTATAACTTAGAACTTAGAACTTCATTCAATCAAATATTCACCCAAATCACCTTGATCCTAATTTTTATTTAATATAAAATTCTCATCATTGAGAGGAGTTTTATCATCATCATTATTCAAATTCATTGCCCCAACTGACATATTAATACTTTCTTATCAAGATTATCTTCCAAGTGACTCTCAATCTACTAAAAGATTGATATGTTCAAGGAAAACTGAATCTACAAAATTACTTGTTCTATTAAGAATCACAGTAAACAAATAAGATTAAATTATTAAAATTATAAGAATTATGTTTAAATTAATAATGACAATAACATACTTTTTCTAAAGCTTTAAATTGTATCGAACAAATATCAAGTCTTTGCCTCTTGACGAATAGTAATAGGCATATCCTAAAATCACCAAAAACATCTTTATAAATTTTCATTTGTAAACTTATGAGATCTTACATTATCTTATAGGCAACAATTGTTATAATAATTACTAGTATTCTCGTATTAACTTTAGTTGTCTTTGTAAAACTTGGTATGAAATAGATACTGAGATTCGAAAATGACTTAGCTGCAAACAACAGAAATTAAAGTTATATTTTTCGCCTCTCATTAATGATTATGACATTGTTTAACAATCAACATATTGAATTAGTTGTTACTTGATTCTATCTGCAGTTAATTAACGATAAATTATATTAACTGATTTAACTAGCAAATAACATCAGCTATTTATTAAAGATATTTGATAAGATTAGTTATTTAGTATTAACTGTTTATGTATAAAATGACTTATAAAGATATGACTTTAAAAAATGATAAAGACATGAGTATTTTATCTTATTATTTCTTTAAATATTTTCATAAAAATTAAATTTTAGATATTTAATTTTACAAAAATTAAGTTTATAACCCTAATAATAATAATAATAACAATAATAATAATAACCAAAAATGTACAACCAAAAATGTGTTCATCCCTAAAAACCTTTTGCATGCCACCTAATAATAATAATAATAATCATCATAATCATAATAATAACCAAAAATGTGTTCATCCCTAAAAATCTTCTGCATGCCACCTACTCTAAATGATTAAAAAGCTTCTACATGCCAATCCAACTTATGAAAATCGTCCATATCTATTTATAGGTGAAAAGAATATTAAACTTTGAATCCTCGAAAGATGGAAAGCTTCTTAAAAAAAAGGGGGGGGACACGTAATGATTGTTGAGAAGATATTAAACTATGACGAAAAGCATGGTCTCAATTAAGAAAGGGCTTCGTTTGTGCATGATTCTAGCTGCGAAGGGTACAATCGACTTTTCACGTATTACATAAAATCCTATAGACCAAAATGTTCATTGAATTTAATTTACCAACTCAATCAGCTTATTACTAAATATATTTACCAATTGTTTGATCTAAAACATTTTAATACTCAAAAAATTAACTGATTATTAAATATATTTACCAATTGTTTGATCTAAAACATTTTAATACTCAAAAAAATAACCGACAAGTCATTTACCAAATAAGACCTATGAGATAAGGTAAGATATAAAGAAGATATATTTTTTAAAATGACTTTGATTGTTTCATTCGCACTGTTAACGGCATCATCAAAATAACTTATTGTTGTCTTCATATCATTATCAGTCAAATAAAGTACTCTTACTAAAAGCTCATAAATTCGTATGACAATTTGACATTAAAATCAAAATTTATGATTTTCAAGTATAATTATAAAAACTTTCAATCCAATATTCGATTTAGCATGCTAAGATAAACTCACTTATCACTTGTAAATATTTACTTCAACTCCTTTTTTATCATAATAAAATACTAAATTAATAAGAAATCAGTTGCAAATTTTATAATAGCAGAACGACACAAACTATTATTAGTGAAATACTTTTTCATTAAATTTAGGACTCATGCATAATTGTATTTATTGGTATTAGTAGTACAAATTGATACCAAACGGTACCTTTACTCGGTATGGTATATATTAATTTCGTATCATTTTTCAATCAAGACGGTACAAAATTCATATCAATGGTCTGAACACTTGTAAGAATGATTCATTCACACTTAAACAAAAAAAGAAGATTGAAGTAATAGAATAATTAAAATTACAATCTTGAATTCTCACGTTTTTCTCAACTTCTTAAGACTAAAAATTAACTTAAATATCGGAATATTCTGACGCCGAAATCACTTCCGACATTATTTTACAAAAATTCGTCAACGTGTCCTGTAAGTTTGCAACAACATTCGACCAAAAGAGGAATCCAAATCTACATTATCAATGTCCATATGTTTTGCTGATCTTTTCAGCTTATACAAAAGTAAAAAAAGCAAGCAGAAGTCTTAAAGCATGTAAAAGCACAGGAAATGAGCAAGTTTGTCAAATTTGATGACCCTTTATTGTGACAATCAACAACGATAATTACAAATCTGGTCAAAAAGAAAGGTAAACTAATAGGTGCACATCCATTATAAAGATGATATGAAACCCTTTATTTTGATGGACTACAATATAATTAGAGATGTCAAAAAGAACGGGGCATTGTGATAATCAACATTGATAATTACAAATCTGGTCAAAAAGTAAGGTAAACTAATAGGTGTACATCCACTATCAAGATGATATGAAACCCTTTATTTTGATGGACTACAATACACTTCGAGATGTCAAAAAGAGCTCAACTTGCTCGGCTCAATTTTGGCCTAGATTAACCGTATTACGAGTAGAGCACGGGCTGATCATAGTCGGTCTGGCTCGGCCTATTGATATCTCTAAATACACTAAGTCGTGAAATTATATTAGGCAAAAGGTGTAATTTAGATTTTAAGGTTTTCATTATATTACAACTTGATCTCTTACGTTTCAAAGAGAGTTTAATTACAACATTTTTAATTCAATTTAAATCTCAATAAATAAAAAATTTAACAACATTAAATTTTAGTCAATTAATAATGTAATATTTTCTAAACTCTATTAATGGAATCTAAATGACATAATGTTACCTACGAGTAATAAAAATTAAGTAGTATAGTTTTTAAAAATATATAAAAGTATAGTTTTAACGATCACATCAACACTTAGCTGATTAAAGTTTAACCTTGTTAAATTTTTTATCTATTAAGTGTTTATTTTTAAAAAATTTTGAGAATGTTAAAATTGAATTTAAATACTTTAAAACGTTAGAGTTCAAGTCATATTTTGATAAAAATTTAAAGATTTAAATTGCAATTTTGCCATTAAACATTAACCAATTTAATCATGCACGTTGGGTCTAAAATGTTTGCCTCTGATATAGTGAGAATGGTGGGTGCTGCAATCACTGAATGAGCCAGAACAGGCTAAGCAGAAGTGAAATAAAGAACCCTAATGCCTCCGTCTACAAGCTAGGTGGAGCCCAGAAAAGATCCAACTTACATAAAGCCGGAGGGACCTTCCCAAACTAAAACAGAGAAATTAGCTTGTTTGAAAAATATGTCATTAATCATCGATCAGGGCATGAATGGAGATATGGGATTCCATGTGTGTCGCTATTGCTTGTTTTGTCACAAATAGCATTGATTTTTTTTTGGGATATATATTAGGTATCTTAGTTTTGTCAAACTAATCTTAAACTCCTAAAATCTCACTCTAAAAGCTTTAGAGGAGGTAAATATGAAACTTTAAGGTCCTTCAGGTTCTTATGTAACTTGTACACTTTTGCGCACAAAGAATCGTCACATACTGATTCGTCAGCTACTGATTGATCACTGGCCCTGCTCAATATCAGGTTTTCATCAGCCCCAAGTTTTCTATTAGTTCCAACTTCTACATTGCCGCTGAAAGCGAGACGTCCGCAATTGATCCGACTAAGGAGCATGCCCAGAGGGCTAGATGATCATCAACAGGAAAAATTCTCCCTCTCTCCTCCTTTTTAATGACTCGAACTCAAAAACTCCTACACAAGAGAACCTTAAATAAAGAGTTGAATTCAATTAGGTCATCCCTACTTGTCATAAATAGCATTGATTTTTGAGAATATGGACGGTGGATCTAGCTCTTTTTGGCAGTAAAGTTAAGTTTTAGAGTCTATTGAATAATAGTTTAGAACTCTTTTTGTTATATATAATGCTGAGAAATGTGAAAAGTTAAAAATTCTTCTTAACACTAAAAAAACGTTTTTTTATTTTGTGATTGGAACGTTCACTTATTTGACTTATAATTAAATATTTGTACCATCGGCAATATTCAGCCCAATCTAAAGTCAAAGTACTTGACTCAAGTTAACCGAGTTTTAGGTCAAATATAATTTTTTTTATAAATTTTCAAATCATTCGGTCCAAATCTAACTATTTTGTAGTTAATTTTTAACTAAAACAATGTCATTTTCTACTATAAATAAAAAATTATATAATTTTCAAGCGTAGCATGACTTGATTGCATTGAGTTCGGGCTCCTTCTTTCGGCTCAATCACAATGTGTTTGAATGTCATCCTTGCATATTTAACTCTCAAATTGACATTATTTTGAGATGAAGCATATTCTTAATTTTTTACAATTATTACTATTGTTATTCCTATATGGTCATGAACATTTATTTAAATAGTTTAAACAATATAAATTAGTTTAGGGTAAACTTAATTCACCTTAAAGGCCTCTCACAATCACAAATGTTTAAACCTAAACTATTGATGGTCAAACGTCAATTAAAAGGATAGTAGAAAGGGATCAACGAGATTAGGAATGACAATTATGGGTCAGTTTGGCCTGTTTTTGGCTCGAATTGGCCAGGTCACGGGTTGACTATGGTCCGCCAGGATCGGGCGCCTAAGTCACAGGTCGATCATGGCCTGCTAGCGCGGGCCATAGGTCAGCCTGACCTAGCAAATGACCCGCCCATTTTTTTCAAACGACATCGTTTTGTTCAATTGAATTTTTTTCTTTAAAAACAAATGGATCCGGCCAGCTCGTGAACCGGCAGGCTAGCCCATCCCGGTCTGCGCAAGCCAGCGTGGGAGAAGCTCAAGTCTGACTCAGCCCATTAACATGTCTAGGCCGGATTCAACTCACTTTAACCTAAAATCATAGAAGTTGGTGGGTATCCAATTGATATGCTTCTTGGCTTAACAGAAACTAGAAGAGTGTATCTTCATTTCATATGAAGAAAGTGAGGTCTAATTCTGACCTTAAGAGTGTTCAATTTGA
>JANZXP010000006.1:1843180-1872181 GCA_027576715.1 Erythroxylum flavicans
GAGAAATGAATGGGTCTTCATGCACAATTGGCGAGACCGAGACGACAAGGTATGCTGGATTGCGAAACAGATTAATGAGATTAATAATGCTTTTGCAAAGGCTTTGGCTCCTGGTACAAGTGTTGGAAGGTATGTAACTAGAAGTGTAGGGTGGATCAAACCTCTAGCTAGGTGGAGAAGATGGCAGTGTCAGCCATAATGATAGGGTGGCTAAATGTGAGGGCCTTTTACGAGATGAAAGAGGTAGCTGGTTGGGAGGTTTCTCTTTTAAGATTAGGGAATGCTCAGTCTTGGAAGCTGAACTTTGGGGAGTATTGTATGGGCTTCAATTTGCATGGAGGTAGGGCTGTAGATATCTTATACTTGAGCCGGATTCGGAGAACGTAGTCAGATTGATTAGGGGAACGAAAGAGGCGTTAGGTCGGGTCTGGAACATTGTCCACTAGTGTAAGGATATGCTCAACAAACCTTGGCTGGTTCAAATTGGGCATATCCTGAGAGAACAGAACAAGGCCGTGGATTATCTAGCTAATAATGCAGAAAGCCAAGCTTGGGGTCCTACATGTTTTATAGGTCCTTCTCCTTCCTTGCAGCGCATCTTGTGGGAGGGCTCTATTGGTAGTGTCTGTAGCAGGGACATAGTAATGAATGAGGTTTGAATTTTCTTCTCTTTCTTCGGGGTTTCCCCCCTCCTTCTTTATAAAAAAACAATCTTTTATCTAATTTATGTATTATCAAAGAATTGCATTGAACTCGTACAAAATTAAAATAGCAAGTTTAAAGGTAAAGATAAAGAAATAAAGAGAAAAATAGAAAGAAAAAGGAAGGGTTTATAATGTGGGCTAAATAAGGTTTCATAGTAGAATGAGAACGATTGGAGTACCCAATTCTAACCCTCATGTACAATATCTATCAATGGCGGTCTATTCTCTCCAATGTATTTATCATTAGGCTTAGACAAGTAAATCCCGGTCTAACCTGACCTGAACTGAAGTCAACGAATTTAATCTGATTTGACCAAATTTAAGGTAAAACACTAGTTTTTTTTCCAAATTTTCGGGTCAAGTTCAGACTTAAAATTAGGCAATCCGATACTATCCGACTCAAAATTCAAAAAGTTCAAAAAAAATAATATCATTTTGAGTAAAAAAATATTTTTTAATTTTAAGTTAAATAATAATAATTAGATTAAGATCGGATCCGACAGATTCCAAAATATTTTACTACTTGCTTCTTACTAATCTCCTTCACTACTTCCTTTCTTTCCCGTAATATTAGTAACAAGTGATGGAATTCAGGTTCTAATTTTCTTAAATAAATTTAAAAAAAATTCAAATTTTGATTAAATTTTGTATCGAATTATAAAATTTAAAGTGCATCAAATTAAATTTTTTAAAAACTTTTTCAAATTTGTGGGCCTTTTTAGCTTTTAAATTAAGTTTAAACTGATTCTTTTTTAAATAGAAGTTTAAAATCTTATTAAATTTAAACTTTAATTCCAATTATAAACTTTAGGTAACTAAAATATCAAATTTAATTTTCTTCTGTCCACATAGGAGCAAGAAGGATAAAGAGAACAAAGCGGGGGACAACCCAATAACAATTGAAGACTATAATTAAAGACGTGGACATAATCTCTTTAAAGGGTCCCACACCATACCCTTACGCTGCTCTTACCTTCTTCAGGTGTACTTATACCATCACCTTCTGCTTTGCTCTCCACAACTTCGAGCCATTTCTCCTTTGTTTGCAGTAGAACTCAATCGTTCTTTGTCTTGCTCAGAAATGGCTGACAATGGCGGTTCAGTGTCCACAAGGAGGATGTTGTGTTCAGTCCCTGAAAGAGTACAGCTTCACTTGGCCATGTTGGCCTTGCAGTTTGGCTATGCGGGTTTCCATGTGGTCTCAAGAGTTGCCCTTAACATGGGCATTAGCAAGCTTGTGTTCATTGTTTATAGAAACATCATCGCTTTGCTTATGCTCGTTCCCTTCGCATACTTCCTGGAAAAGTATAATTATCACATTTCTGCACTTACCCCTTTGATTGATTACTCATAATCGAAGAGTTTATGAAACCTTTTGCTTCTTAATCTTTTCAGGAAGGAGAGACCAGCACTTACTCTTAACCTTGCCTTTCAGTTCTTCGTCCTCGCGCTCGTTGGGTACCATCAAATGGACTAACTCAGTTTTCCAGTAGATAAAACAGAATAGTTTCTTAATTTGACTCGAGCTTTTTGTGAACAGAGTAACAGCAAATCAAGGATTCTACATGCTGGGGTTGGAGAACACTTCACCAACCTTTGCTTCAGCAATCCAGAACTCAGTCCCAGCCATTACTTTTCTCCTGGCAGCCATGCTCAGGTAAGCCTCTGACTCGATCTTCTGTATCTTTTATACATTTGCCAAAGAAGAAACCTGTGAACAAGTTCTGATATTCTTATTGCAGGATTGAGAAAGTGAAAATAAACAGAAAAGATGGCATTGCAAAAGTAGTGGGAACATTCTGTTGCGTAGCAGGAGCTTCGGTTATAACTCTCTACAAAGGCCCAACCGTATACACCCCAAACAAACCCCTTCAGGAACCTTACACACCGTTTCTTCATCTTTCACTCGGAGATGCAAAGGGCAAGAACTGGACACTTGGATGTCTGTTTCTAGTTGGACACTGTCTGTCTTGGTCAGGTTGGCTTGTGTTCCAGGCACCACTTCTCAAGAAATACCCGGCTCGCCTCTCTATGACCTCTTACACATGTTTCTTCGGGCTCATTCAGTTCCTCATCATCTCGGCTTTTGCCGAGAGAAACGCTCATGATTGGATTTTCACGTCCGGCGGTGAAGTGTTCTCAGTTTTCTATGCTGTTAGTGACTCTCTACAGTGATTTTTCGATTCTGAGATGCTTCTTTCGATCATTTTGTTTTAAAAGATTAGTAATTATTGTTGTTAATGTCTGTATTGTTTGATTTTTGCAGGGAGTGGTGGCATCTGGCATAGCCTTCGCTGTACAGATATGGTGCATTGACAGAGGTGGCCCTGTGTTCGTGGCTGTTTATCAACCTGTTCAGACTTTCATTGTATCTTTTATGGCCTCCTTCGCCTTAGGTGAAGAGTTCTACTTGGGAGGGTGAGTCCCTTTTCTTCTTCCTATCTTTTCATTTCTCTTCATTTTGATTTATCACTAGGCCTAGCCCGAGTTAACATAACAAAGTTTGAGTTGATCATATTTCGGGTTGTCTGATTGGGTTCAAGTATTAAAAACATTTGGGCCAAATTCGGCCCACTTTTACCCCTATTTATTGCTCGGCCCAGTCTTGGAATAAGAGACTTGGATGTATGTATGTTTGTGGTTGTACAGGATCATTGGAGCTGTAATGATCATAATAGGATTGTACCTTGTTCTCTGGGGCAAAAATGAAGAGAAGAAGTTTGCATCAAAGGAAGTGGCTGCAATCCAGTCCCCCCAGGAGCAGGTACACAACAGGACTCAAGGCCACATCAAGACCTCTCTCACTCAGCCACTTCTCCACCAGTCAACGGAAAACGTCTGACCACTAAAATCATGACTTTTCACAACTACACAGTTCATCGGAACAAAACAGGATTTTCCAACTACAAACTATCAAAAAGACTTCGAGTGTGTATTGAGAAGTTCTTTTAGTCCTCTTGTTTCTTCTATTTTCTTACTTTTTGGTCAAGGCAAGGTTTGAGGGTATGAATATGCAAATCTCTAGTGCTTTGTATGTTAAATGATGGTTTGATCTACAGAAAAATATATAAAAAAAGGCAAGATGCACTTTATGAATCTAAAGCTCAAAGGTCACACCTATATATTTGAATATTGATATATTAATACAATTTTATTTGATTTTAATCCCATTTTATGGAGAACTAACTATAGATAAAGAATGCAAAATTTTAATTATAAGCAAAGAAAAGAAAATAAACGCAGGTGATGTCAAGAATCCCACATCTGACAAGTGTGAGTGCATTTAATCATTTATAATAGTGTGCAAATTTCTAATCTCAAACTAGCTTTTGAGGGTGAGTTATGCCTTTCAATATGGTATCAGAGTCTGATTGTCTCGATGGTTTAGGGCAGGGCTCGATTATGTCTCTTTGTCTAATATGCCAAATGTGCAATCTTGCTCTAGACTGAGGGAGAGTGTCAAGATTCCCACATCAAACAAGTGTGATTGAGGGTGAATTAGGCCTTTCAACATAAAGTAACAAAATAAGAATAAAAGTTAAGTCTTCGTGATTCTAAATTATGTGAATTTAAGAGAGTAAAAAACAAAGTTTTGATCAAGACACCCAAAAATAGAGAAGCCTAACTTTTTTCTAGGTCCCATTAAAACTTAGTTAGATTCATGCTAAAGAAATATTAGATTAAAATTAAAATGATATTGTTTTAATATTTATTAATATAATATTATTTTCAAATAATTTAATACAATAATATTATTTATTTCAGATCAGTTTAGATTACATCGAAATTCGGATTGATTATGAACTCAATTAAAATTTCGATTAAATTCAAACTTAAATAAGTTGATTTTACACTAGGTGGAACCAAGCTTAATCTTCCATCTTTAAACCCAACCCTTTGTACTTAAAAATACTCACTCGTTAGTTAAGCCAATTCAATCAAAATTCTGTATGTGCTGCCCATAAACACTCGCACATTATTTTGTTGTAACGTAAAGCTAAACTAGACAAGACTTCAAGTAAGACAATCAAGATCAGATCACCATGAGATCAGGACAGGAACAGATAGTTTGAACCCGGATAATCGAGGTTTGTATCTGATCCCAACGGAACATCATCGTTAAAGAGAATAGGAATTTGGGAAGCAGAATAATCATATTAAGGCCCTTTTACTTGAAAAAGTGATTCTTTCTAATGCAGAAATATTGCTTTTCCTTTCAACTGATGTGAACGGCACCAGTATTATCTTATCTTTACCCTACACTTTCATTTCCATATGAGCTTATCGTGTTCAGTCCTCCATTAATTCCAAAAGCTAAACTTACCAGTAAATAGTCTGGCTGTCATGTCGATATAATCAAAGATTGAAAGGAGTCCAAACTCGATGTGTTCGCTAAACAACAAAACTAACTCTTCTCAATCATTTGAATTCTGTTTGTTCTGATCTGTTTTGTCCTTTTCTCCTCCTCTTTTTTTTTGTTTGTTTGAAAGAATCTAAGGTTAGCAAAAGGATTTAGATAACGGGATAGGCACAATCAACTTAATCTTCAAACCAAGTTTATGTAACACATAGCATGGGCTTCGTTACGTGTCCCGGATCATTCATAAAAGGAAAATAAACGAAAGAAATGTAAAATACTTAATTTCGATTCCATTGTAACTTCCGAGGTGGTTTTCAAGGTTGAAATGAGCTCCAATATTCTAGGAACTTCATAGGAATCGTTCACCAATACGTGATTAACACCTTTCAACAGTTTTTTTAAATTGTAAGCGCTCTTAATGAGTTAAAAATCTGTATGTTTACGAATGATTTGAGCAACTGCAGGAGACCTTAACCTTTATATATAGCTTCCATATCGGACTTCTCTATTACAGACCCAATATGGGTCCAATTTATATTAATCGGGATCTATTTTCCTCATGAAATTCTATCTATTGATTTAGATCATTTAATGAGCCACTTTATTACCTTTATCTGGATCAAATTACGTAACTTAACCGATAAGTTATTGAAAAATAAAAAAATACAATTAATGGTTGTTCAACTTTATCGGAAATGACTAAATTATCCAACATTTTCCCCCTTGGACAATCATCAATTGCAGTTTTGACTCAAGTTTAAAATAGTTTGAAAATTTGGTTAAGTCATATTATTGTATTGGTACCAAATTTAAAAGTTAAAAATATTTGATCAAAAGATAATGAAAGTCCAACATTCCGTCTTACAAGGCTTTCGATACGGAAAAATATCAAACACATGTGTTATGTGTGACAAAGGTCAAATATAATCACGCATATCTAGTAACTTATTAACATGAATGAGAAAATGAAGTATGGCAAACTAGGATGATACTTGTATGATCTAATATGTATCATCTTCGTTTGTAGGTCTCGATTTCTCCAATTTTATGTTAAACTGTATACGCTAAATCGCATCATAGAAATCCTGTTTTCTCTCGCCAAATGCTAAGCAACATTAGAGAGAGCCTTTATGATCTTTAACAGAATGTTAAACTGCATTAGAAAACCTTTATAAGATTAAAAACTTATATCCTCCTATTTCATGTTTAAACGTATGGATATCCAATTTAGATTGTATGTGTCTAAATGACACAGGCTTAAGGTCAATCTGTATATATGCCCAATGACCTTTAAAATGATTAAGATCATCACAAATCTTATTACTTTTGTATGTATTATGACTATACATAAGAATAGTTATTACTGAGGATAAAAAGATGACCATCTATATTAATAAATAATCATAACGTCATAATACATCAAAATGTATAAAGATATTAGATGCAAATACAATGATCCCTAACTACTACTATCTGAGGACCTCAATACGCCCATACTAGATACATATTTAATGAACATTAATGGGCGAAGTCACCTTTCTGAATCAACTCCTTTATGGTCAAGTATTTGATCTCCAAATGCTTAGACTCTGGGATATTCTTATTATTGTTACTAAACAACACTACAGCAAGCTTATCACAATACAACCGAATGGGTCTAACTACTGAATCTACCACAGACAACTTCGAAATTAAGTTTCTGAGCTAAACCTCCTCTGTAGCAGCTTTATAGCATGCATAGTCGAGGAAGTTACCAGTGTCTGTTTGACACTCTTCCACAATACTACACCATATACCATCATAAAAATGTACCTTGAAGTGAATTTGCGATCATCCGAACATATAGCAAAATCAAAGTTTGTATACCCTATGAGGTTTAAATTGTTGACTTTCTTGTATGTCAACGTATAATCCTTACTATCCTTTCGGTATCTCAATACTCGCTTGACTGCGTTTCAATGGTCTACACCTGGGTTAGCTAAATATCGACCCAGTAGTCCAACGACAAATGTAAAGTTCGATCTAGTGAACACTTGGGTATACATCAGGCTACCAACTGCACTAAAATACAGAATATTCCTCGTAGCCTCTCTCTCAACTTCATTCTTTAGATACTGTGCCAAAGATAATCTCTCACCATGAGAGATAAGTGCTACAATAGGTCTACATTCAGCTATATTAAACCTTTGTAACATTTGCTCAATGTATGCTCTTTGTGAGAGGCTTAATGAATAATGAGTATTGAGATCTGTCCCAGTAAATCTGTATACTGAGGACAAAAGATGCTTTACCAAGGTCCTTCGTGTCAAAGTTCTTGGTCAAAAGTTGCTTAACTTCATGCAACATGGTCAAGTCATTTGACGTAAGCAATATATCATCCATATACAATAGTAGGAAGATGACCTTGCTCCTTTCGACTCTTTAGTATAAACATCTTTCAACTTTGTTTTCCACAAAACGGAAAGAGGACAAAACCTTATCAAACTTTAAGTACTAATGTCTGGAAGCCTGTTTCAGGTCGTATATTGATTTAGTCAACTTACAAACTTTGTTAGTTGCACCTTGATCCTATAATCCTTCAGGTTGCTCCATATAGACCTCCTCATAAGAAAAGTGGTTTTAATGTCCATCTAATGTAACTCTATCTCATAATGAGCTATAATTGTCATAATCACTCTAAATGCATCCTTCGATAATAGAAGAGAGAAGGTAACATTGAAGTCAACTCCTTCTCTTTGAGTGAATCCCCTGGTAACCAGTCGCACCTTAAACCGCTTAACTTGACCCTGTATATCCTTCTTGGTCTTAAATAGTCATTTACAACTGACAGGTCTATAACGTTGAGATAAATCAACCAGCTCCCATACCTTATTGTGCCTCATAGATTGCATCTCATCCTTCATCGCTTCTGATCACAAGTCTACATGGGGTCCAAAAATGGTTTCTGTAAACGTAACCAGATCCACAACATGTCTTATGTCATGGTCTTGCTCACTCAAATAGACTATGTAATCTAATGACATAGCAATTCGTCTCTCTCTGGTGGATCTATGCTACTGCATAGGTTCTTGTAACCTAGGAACCTTTGCCTGAATAGGTATAGGTTCCACTATTTTGGGCCCTCCTTCTCTATAATAAAATATGTAGCCCTTAGAGTGATCGAGATATCCTAATGGATAGCAACGAGTGGAACGAGGTTGTAATTTTCTCTTATAAGGATTATATAACTGTACCTCAGCAGGGCAGTCGTACACACGAATGTGTGCAAAGCTTGGTTTCCTACTAACCAAGAGTTCAAAATGAGTCTTTGGTACTGGCTTACTTGGGACTCTATTTAAAATATATAATATAGTCTTAATAGCTTTGCCCCAAAGGTATTCAGGTAGATTAGTCCTGCTCTGCATTAACCTTATCATGTCTTTTAAGGTGCGATTGCGTCTTTCGGTTACATCATTTTGCTCAGGACTACTCGATATAGTGAACTGGGTCACTATTTTAACTGATTCCAAATACCTGATAACTAAACCTTTTTCTTATCCTGCAATTCCATGTCTGTCATGGTATTCCCCTCCCCCAATCATATATGACAATCTTTATTGATTTTTCCAACTAGTTCTCAACCTCAATTTTAAAGATCTTGAATTTATCAAGAACTTCAAACGTTTCCTTAAGCAATAACATGTAATTGTGGAGGGAATAATCGTCTATAAATGTCAGAAAATATCTAGAATTGTACAATGTGATTGTATAGGGACCATTAACATCTGTATATATGAGGTCCAATAAACCATAAGCACGAGTTGACCCATTTTTCTTCATCTTGGTTAACTTACCCTTACAACATTCAAAACATGTTTTCAAACCATCGAAGTCAAGAGTTGGGAGAATGTTATACTTTATTAATCTCTCAACCCTCTCCTTGGAAATGTGGCCAAAGCGTTTATGACATAACATGTACGATGTTTCCTTTATGAAGGCTCTCTTATGAGTAACAAGTTCTGCAATATAAGAAGAAGCATACATTTCGTTAGGGGTAAGACACATTCTATATAATTCGTAGGATAAGAAGACAGTTTTGATATGTCTTGCATTGATAGAAATATTTACAATCGAAGTATCAAATACAAAATGATTACCCTCTTTATCTAAAACTGATACATAGATCAAATTCCGTCTAAAGACAATATATAAAAAGTGTCTTATAAAATCCATACAAACCTCGAATTGAGGTTCAAACCTACATCCTCTACATACAAAACATTCACCTTTTCATTGTTGCCGACCATCAGCTTCTCCTCTCCTTTAGTTGGCCTTCTTATGCATCTGAACCCCTGCATTGTGCAAGCAATATGATTAAAAGCTCCACTATCTAGTTACCAAGAACTTGATGTAGCTATAGCTAAGTTGGATGCATGAATCATATAGGCAAAGGAGTTACCTGATAGTTCCTGTTTAACCTTCCAAAGTTTGTATTTCGAGCAATAAGATTTCCTATGCCCTTTGTTCTTACAGAAGAAGCACCTCATACTCTTCATGTCATGTGATCCTTTGGCAATGCTAGATTGTCCAATCTGCATCTGTGGAGGGGTTAGGATTTCTTATCCTTACGTTTAGACTGTTGGGGCTTCGCTTTCCCCTTACCTTTGGCGGCTGCATACAGGGCTGTATGAGGAGAACTATTAAGCTTTTCCTTAGTTACAGCACACCAAGAAATCAGTGCATTGATGTCCCTGGTCTCATCCTGAGAGATGCATAACATCACTATCTCAAACTCTCGTGGGAGAGTATTAAGTGCCTAATGCACTATGAGTGTGTCATGATGGGTACATCTAGTGACTTCAGTTTACTTTGAAGGTAAACCATCCTAATGATATACTCTCTGGCACCTCCTTCTCCTATGTACCTTATAGAGAATAACTCTTTAATTAAGGTGCTCTGCTCTGCATGGAAAGACACCTTATACCTTTAGGAAATATTGTCCATGAACTCCTTTGCTATGATTAGGTTTGGTGATCCACTTAGTAGATAATCCGAGATCGACCTTTTGATGGTCAAATAACACATCCTAGTTGACCACTCCCAAATTTCCATAGTTGCCTTATCAGCTTCTGAGCTTATATCATTAAGTGGAGAAGGTCTCTCAACCAGCATCGTCATGTTGATGTTTGTCATTTCCAGGACAAAATCAATGTCCTTCTTCCACTTCTTAAAATTGAAACCAGTCAAGGTCTCAATAGTGACAACATTGTTGTTTAAAGAAAAGGTGACTGCAAAATAAAAAGACAATGTAAAGATCAGTATAAATGTAGGATAACAACGATACTTAAAGCATTAAAACAATATCTATTTTGAGAATCCGATCATACATATTATAAAACACCTTTTGGCTGAATATATAATTTATGCAATTAGACCTACACATAAAAGCGGTCAGAGTATAAACTATCAACTCTCATGACACTATCACCTTTGGGTGAATAGATCATTTAAGCAACAACTTTCCTCCATCTAATGCCTTTCTGTGCATCTCAAAATTCTATGTAAAGCCAACACCTTTGGGTAGAATAACTGAACATAAGACCAGAGACATCTCCAGATATGTAAGTAGAACAATCCAAAATGCTAACTTGAAATGCCATATTGGTGACTACATTCTCATTAGTATCCCAGAAGGTCCATGAACACAAGTGATACATTCTTATGTTATCCTCACATTCTATATGGGCATTCTGTATGTGAACATTAGCAACAAATGCAAAAACCAAATGCACATTCAACTAATCACATACTGGTACTCAAAACATAATCTTTAAACTTTATTTCAGACTTTTATTTCAAAAAATCTTAATTAGAGTGGTTATCGTGCTTTCTCGAACACCGAACTTCCATACGAGACACAAAATCTTAAATGTCTCTCTTCTTTATAGTTCGAAGTACGAAAATTCACTCAAAATTAGCTTTAAAAAGCTTAAAAACCTTTTTCAGAATCCAATTACGAACGTAATTAATCTAGAACAATTGAAAATTCACTTAAAAAATTCTCCTAACTAGTAAAATGACCAAAAACAACCCGAGGCACTCTTAAGGGAATTCTGAAAACTTTTTTTTGGTGTTGACGTCAGCAGTACTGTAGCGTTGACGTCAGCAGTTACTTTGTGCTGACGTTAATGCATGCGTGCACGTCGATGTGCGCCAGATGGGTCTGGCGTGTGCGGAGCACGCACCCCGATGTGCAGGGATTACTATTGGCACGTGCAATGTTCGAGCCACCATGCACAGATGCACCTCTACTGTATGGCACGTGCAATGCACTTGCCCGCCATGTGTTCTCATCTTCTTCATCCACGTGTCAAAATGAGTGGCAGGCACATGTGACGTATGTGTCGGCCCGTCTGTCCCTTACTCATAGGAGCACAGGCTGCATGAGGCGTGTGCGTTGCACGTGCTAACATGAGTCTGCAGACCTGTGGTGTCACGTTGTTGGCTACAGCTAGGAGGTTACTGTTGCATTTTCGGGTGCGTGCGGTGCATGCGCCTGACTGTGTAATCACCCTATGACAAGAAGGGCGATTTTTGGCAACCCTGAGAGCCCCTTTTCGCACTTTATAACCCGTTTTTCATAGCTAGCCTCATGTATACCACTTTCACGCAATCATATACGTTAAAAAAATCGAAAAACGAACAAAAAACAATTGAAAACCTAATGGATTAAAACCTAAAAAACTTTCGTTTTCGACAACTCGATCATGTAACCACTTTGATACCACATGTAACACATAGCATGAATCTTATTACATGTCCTAGATCGTTCATAAAAGGGAAATATAAGAAAGAAATGCGAAATACCTTATTTCGATTTCATTCCAACTTTCGAGGTGGTTTTCTAGGTCAAAACATGCTTCGATCTTCCGAGACCTTCACAGGAATCATTTATCGACATATTATTAATGTCTTTCTATAGTTTTCTTAAAACGTAAGTGCTCATAACGGATCAGAGAATCTGTATGCTTACGAATGATATGAGCAACTATAAGAGACCTTAACCTTTATATATATCTTCCATATCGAGCTTCCCCATCGCAAGCCTGATATGGGTCCGATCCATACTAATCAAGATCTATTTTTCTCCTAGACTTCGACCTATTGATTTAGATCATTTATTGAGCCACTTTATTACCTTTATTTGGATCAAATTATGTAACTTAACTGATAAATTATTCAAAAACTGAAAAATAAAATTAATGGTTGTCCAACTTTATAAGAAATGACTAAATTATCTAACAGTTTGAGACTAAGGAACTGTGTCACTCAAATTTAACTACAATTTTAATCAAATTTAAACTAAGCCTTAAAGAATCAAACCAATAACGTGTCCGATCTAACTTGACCTATTGTTGTCTCTAGTATAAACTATTTTTCACTAGGAGTGGCTTTTTGGCATCAAAGGCTTGTCATGAATCCTGCAGATTTTTCAAATCAATGGTTGAAAAATTCAATCGATTCGATCGGTTTAATCGTAAAAATCTTAAACTGTCTAACTTTTCGATTTAGTTTTTAACTTTTCAGTTCAATTTACTTTAATAACTTTTGTTGTTAAAAACAATCAATCTATTAGTTAATCGTGTCAATTTTTCGTAAACTAATAAGTTCTTATAAAATAAAATAAATAAATAAATTTCATTTATTAATCTCTTTTTTCAATGAAATTTCAAAATTTTCAGAAGATAAGGACAATTTATGTGAATTATATTTCAAATAATTTAATTTTATTTAATCTTTAGCCTGTTTTATAATAGTTAATACCAATTGGATTTTTTTAAACCTTAAACTCCTTGTTACCTGTTTAACTTTCAGTTCGATTTTGAAAACATTGCTATCTTGTAAACTTCAATCTTATGGAAGTTCACTTTAGCATCATACTCCTACTTTTCTACGGGGTTTAGTTATATTGAGCTAAGACTAATTTTTAAAGGTATTAAATAATTTACTTTTTTTACAAGAGTGAAAAGCAGATGGATGATTATTAATAGGTTTTAATTATTTCAAAATTTATACACATTAAACATCACTGATCTAAATTTGCTAATAAATAATTCATAGCAATTATTTATTAACCTATTTGATTTTAATGGTAATCTACAACTAATAAATGTATTGTAATTCCTGATATTATATTTAATCAACGAATATATAATTCTTTATCTAAATTTTGATATTAAAATTTGTTTTCCATCATTAAATATCTATATTTTATGAATAATTTCAAAATTTTGATGATAAAATATTTCTAATAATGAAAAATTAAATTGATATCAATTATAGTTATTTCTTTATATTTTAACATAATTGTATATATAATATACAAGGATTTAATAAATAAAATAAAATAATTATTATAACCATTCAACTTGTTAAAGGTGAATTAAAATTAAAATTTGTAAAATATTAAAATCTTTTGATTTCTTATAGTTGTTATACTTATTCTCTATATTTATTCATCTCTAGAAGTTCTTTCTTTATATTTTTAAATATAGTTTGCTTCTTTATAACTAAAGAAATGATGTATGATTTTTCTTCATATCTTCTTCTACTTCTTCCTGTTATCATTATCATCATCGCCGTCATCAACAACAATAACATATTGTCATAAAATAATTGATATTGAGTAAATCCATTATGATTTTTAAAAGAAATGGTAAGAGAAGAGTTGATAAAATTTTAAAATAAGACAACTACAACTTTATGAAAAGTATTTAATATTAGTATTAATATGTGAAAAGGGAAAAGTTTGAATTTTTTTTTTAGTTTTGTTCGAACATAAAGCTCATATTTTATATGAAATATATAAATAACTAATTTATTTAATATTTTATTATAGAAGTTTTACTGTTTTATAATAAATTGTTTTTTATAGTATATATAATCATTTTATTTTTAACCATATAAAACCATTTTTTAATTTCAATTTTCTTTAAAAAATTAATTATTGGTCATATAATTAATCACGTCATTATAAATAGTTATTTTAATTTAAATAAAAGATAAAATATTTATATAAAAGTAAAAAAACGGATTTAATTTATCTTATATAGAGAAGTTAGTTAATTTTTTGTTACTGAAAAGTCACAAGTTTGAGTAACAAAATAGTTTTTGTCTTGTAAGTAATTGATTTTTTGTAAGTAATTGACGACCGAGAAGTAAATTCTACAACATTTCTTCATCTTAGGGGATAGTTGGTTTAAATAAGGTAATGATAATATGAATGAGAATGAATATAGTAAGCAACGAAAATTGATATAATTATTATAATTATGATAGTCGGCTAGATTGAAGAAATGATTACCGTTACCATTGATATTGGTTAATTTGTTAAAAATATTGAGAAATAAAAGTTTGTTAAAATTTTTTACATCAAGTTTTAATATATTTAATTGCTAAAAAGAGAAAAATATAATTAATTAATTAATTATATTGTAATATTATTTTAATTAATTAATTACAATATAATGTAATATTATTTTAATTAATTATGTAATGATATTTTAATTAATTACTTACAATATAATGTAATATTATTTTAATTAATTAATTAATTAATTAATTAATTGTATTGTTACATTTGCCTGTTATTTAAGAAATGATTTTCACTCCTCTCATGTTTAGGGAATATGGAGTAATTCCCAAAATTCTGGTATCAAAATATTGCTTCTATTATTATAATATGTAGCCAACCACTCTTTTTTCATTCTTTATAGTTTGAAACTTTCCCAAACTCATCTTCCCAAAAAATTCTTAGGCCTCGTTTAGTTGGCAGAAAAGTAAAGTAAATTTGGAATCTGATTTTTCGGAAAATAAATCTATAGAAAGTAAAGATATTCACATATTTGGATACTTGTAAGAATTCTAATAGGAAAGTTAAGGGATTTTTATTATAGTGTTTGGTATGCAACAGTATTTCATAGAATATAATTTAATTTTGACATGTCTTTCTAATTATATCCTTACAAACCGAATAAAAATTGAAATTATTAAATAATGTTAATTTATAATACAAGTTATATTATTAAATGTTAATTTTTTTCATTTATGATATTCTAATCATATAATACTGTTATATCATAAATATAGTATTAAAAAATACTTAAAAAATCTCAACCGAGTATAAAGATAAATCTTAAAATGATTGTTTTTATCCGTAAAAATGGGACCAAATAATTAATTGAAATACTTGTAAGCCTTATCATTTCAAGAAAAATTATAATGTGAGATCAAATATAATTTTGATAAAACCTTCACTTTGTAATACTTTTTATATTTTTATTTGTCATTATCATTAACATGAAGTCCTGCTAAGACGTGAGGTTTGGAAAGATTCGATAGTATGTAGCCTTACTTCCACCGAATAGAGAGACTATTTCTAACAGACTGACATGCAATGTCTCAACTTTTTATATTTTTACTATTACTCAAAAATTTTAATGCGGTAGGGAAACAAAAGAGTAGAAATGTTGAATTAAAAATGAAAAAAAATATTTAGGGAAATAATTATTTAAAAAAATTTTAAGTATATTTTAATTATAAATTATTTTGCAATTCTACATTGACTAATTAAATTTTGAGTCATATTATACTTGCTCACAATTTAACTATTTAAATGAAATAGGGAAGGCAGAATAAAATTATAATTATAATTTAAATTATATTTTTATTCATTAAATTACAATTAAAATTAATAAACTTAAATTACGATGGTTAAGAAATAAAGTTGCAAGAAAACAAGTCACTCTTTAAAAACAATCTCCTTAAAGATTAAATGATTTAAAATAACAACGAAGAGGCTAATAGTAACTGTTCCAAAAACGACATTATTCAATAAAAAATAGATTTAGGATCCTTCTTGTTTGCATTAGGATCTGTAAGCTCGTAGAAACGTCCCTAGAAGTATAAATTTTGAATCTTTAATAACAGAAAGCTGAAGAAGGGTCAATATGCATTGATTGGTACTTTAATGAATCAGTTCGAGTTGTTGGGCAGACTCTAGACAAAAAGGATCGGGGTGGTAGAAGATAGGCTCCATCTGGACTCAGCAAACACACCAATAAAAAATATTATTGATTTATCCCACGTCAAAAGTGGATAAAATTAGAAGCCTCAATTGAGGCTATATGAGGAGACCTTTCTTTAAAATTCTCCCCATATCTCTTTCTCATTATAGGCTTATCTCACATCTAAAAAGGACAAAATTAGAAGCCTCAGCTGAGCCTATATAAGGGGAACTTTTTTTTAAATTCTTCTCACCTCATATCTCTTTCACATCTCTTTGTGTATTAATTCTTGGTATAAATTGTGAGTTTTTTTCTTGTAAAAATTTGTTTTCTATAGTGAAAAGTTTTCTATTCTTACTAAAATTTTCCCCATGTTTATTGGAACAAGAATTGAAAACTTTACATTATAGAAAAAAAAAGATTACAAGAAAAAGATCTCGTAATCTACACAATAATTAATACACAAGGATATGGGAAAGAGATTTGTTATAAGAAGAACCTTAAGGAAAGGTCTCTTTATATAGCCTCAATTGAAGCTTCTAATTTTACCCACTTTTGATGTGGGATAAGCCAACAATCTCCCACTTAAAATTTTGATTAAGAACCAATCAATCTTCACACCATTCTTTCTATCTTGTCAGTTCTCTGCTGTTTACGTCTTTACCAAGCCATACAAGGATTTACACCATATGCAATATTGATAGGTTTTGTTAATGCACCTGTTAGGATCTCTTTTGTGTGAATTTTCTGCATGTCCTTACTTCCACCTTTCACTAGTTCACAAACAAAATGATATTGAGCTCCTATGTGTTTTGTTATAGTATGAAAAGCTAGATTATTTGCAATATATAAGGCACTTTCATTATCACAATTCAAAGGAATTTTGTCTTGTAGGTGCTTAAACTCCTCCAAAAATCTTTTTATCAAGATTAATTCCTTGCAAGCTTATGTAACTGCCATATGCTCAACTTCTGTTGTAGATAATGCTACAACTATTTGTAGTTTAGCTACCCAACTCATAGCTCTTCCTGCAATTGTAAACACATAATCTGTAGGGGATTTTCTTCCATCAAGATCGCCTACAAAATTATAATCAACATATCATTTGACAATAAATTCAAATCCTTCATAACATAGAGCATCTGAGGTCCCTTTAATATATCTTAGGATCCTCTTTACAACCCACCAGCGTTCTCAACCGGGATTCACCATGTAACGACTAACCACTCCCACTGTATGTATAATATCTGGTCTTGTGTAAATCATAGTGAACATTAAATTTCCAACAACTAATGTATATAGTACTTAAGACATCTCCTACTTCTCTGCTTCACTGCTAGGGCTTTTACTTAAGTATAACTTGAAATTAACAAGAAAAGGGATAGAGATTGACTTATAATCTTGTATATTGAAGCAACATAAGATTCTCTTCAAATAATTCTTTTGAGAAAGTTAAATCTTCCTATTATTTATGTCTTGGTAAATTTTCATCCTTATAATTTTGTTTATTGGTCCTAAATCCTTCATTTCAAACTCCTCAGCTAACTGAGCCTTCAAATCTTGAATACGATCTTTATTAGAGCTTGTAACCAACGTGTCGTCAACATACAACAATAATATAAAGAAATCATTATTACCAAACCTCTTAAAATATGCACGAGGGTCTGTACTAAAGCGGTTGAATCTATGTCTCATTATGAAGGAATTAAATCTTTTGTACCAACGTCTTGGTGTCTGTTTTAAACCGTACAAAGATTTATTCAACATGCAAACCAAGTTCTCTTTCCCTAATTCTTCAAAACCTTCTGGTTGATACATGTAAATTTCTTCTTCAAGATCTCCATGAAGAAACACAGTCTTTACATCTAACTGCTCTAAATATATATCAAATGTAGTGCACATAACTAGGACAATCCGAATTGTATTAGGACGAACAACAGGTGAAAAAATTTCAGTAAAGTCAATACCTTCTTTTTGAGCATATCCTTTTATCATCAACCTGGCGCGATACCACTCTACCTGATCATTATTGCTATGTTTGATCCTATACACCCACTTGTAGCTAATGGGCTTTCTCCCTTGTGGTAGTGGCATAAGCTTCAATAACTTATTCTTATGAAAAGCGTATATTTCTTCCTACATTGCTGCCTTCTAAAGTGATGTATCCGAGCTATCGGTTGCTTCTCAGAATGTTGATGGTTTTCTATTTTCTGTTAAGAGATAGTATGCAACATTGCCCTCCATAATATAATCAAATTGCCAGGTTGATGTTTTCCTTTCATAGATTGATCGTCAAACTTTTTTATTTTCATATTCAACTGATTCTTGCTCCTTGTGATCTGATATAGCTTTAGTAGAATCTTTTTGTTCAATCTTCCGTTCTTCTTGAATCGTTACAACCTTAGAATTTTCTTCGGATGTGCTACTTTTATCTTTCTTTTGCAGTTTATCTTCTGCAAATATAAACTCTTTACTAATGACGAGCTCGTAGGTAGGGGAATCCCACAGTCGATACCCATTAACTCCATCAGTATAACTTATAGATCTATATTTTCTGGATTTTGGATCTAGTTTTATAATCTCTTAGGTATTGTACATCACAAACAAATGACTTCCAAATGTGTGTAACCAAGAATAATCTACTGGCTTATCGATCCATGTCTCCATCGGTGTCTTCAGATTAATCGATCTTATTGGTGACTAATTAATCACATAACAGACGGTCTTCACTGCTTTTATCCAGAAAGACTTCGCTATACTTGCAGTTCTCAACATGGTTGTAGTTCTTTCAAGCAAAGTTTTGATTATTTGCCCTACCACTCTATTTTGTTAAAGAGTGTGAGGCACCGTGAATTGACGTTTCATGCCTTTTTGATTACAAAAGTCAATGAACTCATCACTAGTATATTCTCCACCGTTATTAGTCCTGAGGCACTTAATTTTCTTCCTCGTCTCTACCTCAATATGCACTTTAAAGGTTGTAAAGGTTGGAAAGCATCTATCTTTCTCTTGACAGGATACACCCAATATTTTCTGGAGTAATCATCAATAAAGGTCACAAAGTACCTTGCTCCACTCAGAACCATATCTGGTGCTTTCCATACATCAGAGTGAATCAATTATAGAATATATTTACTTATAGAATTAGATGCATTAAATTTCAATTTATGCTGCTTACTTGTAACACAGTGCGCACAAAAGGGTAATGATACTTTCAAGAGACCAGGGAGTAGTTTCTGATCAGAAAAAATCTTCAATCCTTGTTCTGACATGCGGTCAAGTTTACGGAACCACAACTTTGTTGCATTTTCTATAGAACTAACCAATGCATTTACGTCCTAATGCATCTCTCCCATAAGCTTATATAAGTTTACAACTATCCTTTATGCCTTTATTACTATAAGTACTCCTTTGACCACCTTCATAACTCTATTTTGAATGCAGGTCTTGCACCCAGTATCACCCTATTGCCCTAAAGACAATAGATTCTTCTTCAAACCCTCCATATGTCGCACATTTTGTATAGTGCGAATTATACCATCATACATCTTCAACTTGATGGTGTCAATCCCAGCAATCTCCAAGGCAAGATCACTTCCCATATACATAGATTATGCAGAGATAGGTTTATAAGTTTGAAACCAATATCTACAAGAAGTCATATGTTATGTTGCTCCTGAATCCATTATCCAAGCATCAGTGAGCTCTAATTTATCCTTAAACACCGTTGTTACTTCACTATATAAGATTTCTCCATTGGAAACACGTCCTTGAGCAATTGATGCTTTAAAGGCCTTCTCACCACCCTTCCTAAATCAGCATTCACTTTTAAAGTGTCCTCTCTTGCCACAGTTGTAACATTTGAGATTTTTCTTACTTCTGAATTTCGACCTTCCTTGTGTGTGACTCCTAGTAGAATACACTCCATTGACTATCCTCTCATCATCGATAAGGCTTCCTCTTAATGTGAACTTACCAGTCTTTCTTCCTTATTGATGCAACTTCTTTCTTCTTCAAAAATTGAAGCAACAACATCATCAAATACCAAAGTATCCTTGAGGATATTATTGGTTAAATTGACGATAAGTTGATCATATGAATCTGAAAGAATTTGAAGTAAAATCTCAGCACGTTTAGTTGGATTTATATTATGTCCCAACTTTGAAAGTTGAGAGCATAGAGAAGTCAGAGTATTAATATGTTTCGTTACCAAAGTAGTTAGGCATTCAGAGTGTGTAGAGTCTCCTCTTCAAAAAGATTTTATTATGAAGAGACTTATCTTTATATAACTTTGTGAGATGATCACATATCTCCTTGGTTGTTTTCTTTTCCTCTACACCTTGCAAAATATCATCTGATAGATCAAGATGCAAATTTGACACGACCAAGGCATCTATTTGTTTCCATTTATCGTCATCTGTGAAACCTGATGACCTAGCACTGATAGCCTCCAAGCAATTGACTTTTACTAACACTACCTTCATTTTCAATTTCCATAACGAGAACTGTGTCCCGTCAAACTTTGTAATATTGAATTTGGTCTGCTTCTATCACAATTTGGATCTTGTCACATAAGAATTGACTCTCACTCTCCCACATGAAAAGGGAAACCGTCTTGGGTTACCTCCACTTAGTATGTAATAAGACTGTAGTATACCAGAAAAGTTTCTAGGAAAGGTTGGAGGAGTCACAAATGATCTCAGTTAAAACTCAGTGTCCTTAGACAGAGCTTTTCCTAGACATGTACTCAATCACATCATATACCAGTGAAAAAAGCCCAAAACAACAACAAAAACTTGAGAATAAAACCACCCTTAACCAACAAGAACACTAAAGAAAAACTCGTTTTCTGATGTGGAAGATCATACTATGCTGTAACCACAGAACATACTTAAGCTCTAATATCATTAATAAGAGATGGACTCCACCCGAATAAAGCAAACACACCAATAAAAAAATTGAGATAAAAAGGAACACACAAAATTTAATATAGAAAACTCCTTAACAAATATGGGAAAAAAATATGGGTAAGAATAGAAAACTTTCCACCATAAAAAATAAATATTAAGATAAAAAGATCTCACAATTCACATCAATAATTAATATACAAGGATATGGGAAAGATATTAGAGGTGAGAACCTTCAAGAAAGGTCTCCTTATATAGCCTCATCTGAGGCTTCTAATTTTACCCACTTTCGATGTGGGATAAGCCAACATGAGGGATATAAGTTAAGCTCGATTGAACTTTAAGCTGCGTTCGAAACTTTAAGTCAGCCTCAAACAATGTCAAGTCCGACTTTACTAAATACTAAGTCTAAGTAAGAGCAGAGACTAAATGATAGAAACAATGACGATCTTGAGTTAGGAGGAAAAGCTCATGATTCAAAGAATGTGCTAATGTTAGGGTAAAAACTAAAAACCTTAATAAATAAGTCATGAGAGGGAGATAATGATTTTGGATGTTTTGTTTACTGAACTTATGATTAGAGGTATTCAATTTGGAATTGTAATTTGAAAATTGGGGTTTTTTAGTTAAATTTAAGTTAATTACAAATAAATCAAATTATTTAGTTAATTATGATTATTAATTTTAATTATAATTTATTAAATATAATCATAATTTTAAATTTAAATTATTTTACAAATCACCATCTCAATATGATTGATGCTATTAATAAAAATAATAAATTTATATCACAGTAATACCAATATGATATATATTTCACTAGTAATTTAATTCAAATATTTTATAAATCTCATATAATTAAATTTGAACTTTAGAAAACATTAGATTCTAATTAGTATTTTTTAATGAAAAATTACACTTTTTAGGATATTTTCTTATATAGCTGAGAAATTGTCCAATACATATAAATAGATTAAAACGAAAGGTGAACATGTACTATAACATGTGCTTCTCACTTCTATTTTCCGCTTTGCACCTCCTGACGTACTGACTGAAACACACGAAACAACAACGAAATGAAGACTTGGGCTTCGTTTTCTGAGTGTCAAGATAATAAAATGTTTCAAATATTAACAGATATAAATTATGTATATATTCAAATTTCAAGAAAACAAAGAAAAAGATGTATGATCCATCCTGTAGTAAAGTCGTGTCAAATAATGAAGTTATTAGACAGGGATCTCTTTGGTGCCTTTGTGTGAGTGTCTAATAAATTAATACATGTTGAAAGAATGAATGCAATACAACGTATAAGCCATCCTATGCCTGCCCCTGTCCGTGTCTTGTCTCTAGCAACATCATCAGATCAATGTAAGATCACACGAAGACATCATCAGATCAATGTAAGATCACACGACAAACTCAAAATTCATGGCAACTGGAACGATCCTCCAATTTGATCACTTCCTGCGGGAGGATCAATGGCTACCCAGAGCAGGGATATGCAGATTGAAATTAGACCAGACCAAACAAGTACAACAGTAGAGGTCTTTCCTCTTCTTCCCATTAGCCCTTTCGCGAAAGGGTAAAGATGAGCCAAGACCCAAAAGCTGAAGAACACACCTCCAAGTAAACTGCTCCATTCCGGTAGTGGAAGATAAATATTTCGGAAAACTCCAACCGCGATGCCTACCATGTTAACCATTATAATTGTGCAAGGAGGTACCATGAGAGATGTCCATTTAAAGATATAGAGATCTGCAAACTCATCGTCAGCATCATCACCTGCTGATTTGGACGTTAGGGTGAATGATATCTCGATGCCTGCAATCACCTTCAACAACCCCTGGAGCACAGCAGCAAGATGAGCACTTGTGCCTCCTATTAACCAGAACTGCTCGTTCCTCCACCATTCTTCAAGGGCAATGCCAGACCACTTGATCTCAAACACCGCCAGAAGACAAAGAGTCACAGTGATCGCCAAGAGGTATGTGAGGAAAGTAACATCAAGATACTGGACAATAAATTGGTTAGCGTAGAGGCAGATCGCAGGAATGAAGCAGTAAACAATAAGGAAAATAGAAGTGAAAGGGTATATTCCAACGTTGAGGTATGCGACCCTTTGAAGGAATTTCAATCTTGGGCCACCCAGAAGTGCATTGTTGCGTGAAAAGAAGATCTCAACAGACCCAGTAGCCCACCGGAGGACCTGATGAAGTCGATCAGTTAGATTAATCGGGGCAGTGCCACGAAACGCATCCCTCTTCGTCGCACAATAAACCGACCTCCATCCACGCTCATGCATTCTGTACCCGGTGACAACATCTTCAGTAACAGAACCATATATCCATCCAACATTTTGGCCCCATTCGGTCTTATCCTCAAACCAGCAAGATATGACATTCACGGCCTCTGAAATAGAAGAAGGATCCAGAGGCTCCCTAGGAACAATAAGAGCACCTGGAGGGCAACTAGCAAGAGGCAGGCCCTGAATTGCTGCCACCCTTATGGACTCAAGAAATGCTCTTGAGTTTCCAAACTTCTTGGGAATAAGAGCTTTGGTCATATCCGCTTGGTCCTGAGACTGGTTATGATCTGGGGCAGAAGTAATGGCAGCCTTCCTGTGTCGGACAAAGCAGCAGGAGAAGGAGCAGCAACTGCTCTGTGCCTGTCCTTGAGGCTGAGGAGGGTCAAAGCCATAAATGGCAGTCCGACGAAAGAGGCATCCTGTCCCCACATACATTGGACCTTGAAGCCCATCAAGGGCTTTCATGTTGACATCAAAGAACACAGTATTGTGATTGGCATATCGATCATTAGGATCAATTCCTTCAAACCTCTGAGGAAACTGGACATAGCAAATTCCATCCCCATGACTGTCCATCATGAAGCACATGCCTTCCCTCAATGCCTTTGAATTGAAAATATAGTGGTCACAGTCAAGGTTGAGAATGAAGGGGCCATTGGACATTAAAGCAGAGGCTCGAACCAGAGCATTCATCGCCCCCGCCTTCTTGTTGTGATCATAGCCAGGTCTTTTCTCACGTGATAGGTAGACGAACATGGGAAGACGGATGTCAACTTCACTTAGATTAATGGAGTTTCTATTTGGCATGCCTGCAATTGGTTCATCACTTGGAGGCTGTAGCATTACCTGCAGTTTAAAGTTCAACTCATTATTCCAGTTTTGTTCATCATCATATAATATATTTTCCGTTAGAAATCAAAGTTCTTGAACTAGCATAGCATCCATACCTGTATAATGCTGGCATGATCACCCCTGCTATGCTCAGTGGCTGAAACTGTCCAGGTCCCGGGCCAGTGCGTCTGATCAGCCATCCAAGTGGCTTTTGGGATTTTCGGTCTCTCTATCGGCACATCATCACCACTCTCTTTCCAACGTCTAATAGCCTTAATCTCCTCCTGAGAATTATATGCATCAGAGCGTCGACGAATTGAGTCAGCAAGGCCATTGATACGAACCTTGAATTCATCGTATTCACGTTTTACCCGCCTGCGATCTCTAACAAAATCTGGGAGTACCTTGTTCTTCAAAGGATCTTTTTCCAAATTGAAATAAGATTCCGGGTTTCTCGGTTCGATGTCATGTTTTCTACAAAATGGTACCCACAAATTGGCAAAACTAGCTGCCTCTGCCATGGCCTCGAAGGTTAGAAGAGCACCTCCATCATCAGATATATAACACGATAGTTTCTCAACTGGATAGTCAGCTGCAAGAATAGACAGGATAGTATTTGCAGTGACAAGGGGTGGCTCTTTCTCAGGATCTGCTGTAGAAACAAAGATATCTATGCCAGGGAGATCAGATTTTCCAGTAGGATTGCTTGAACTAGGAGTTTCAAATCTCTCTTTTAGAGCATCAAGGTCCACAGCTCGGTTAACAGGAAACAACTTGGGGACCTGGTCAAGTAACCACGAGAAGGCAAACCATAATTCACACACCACAGATAAGATGGATAACCAGACTGCGTCTTCATTTGGGTTCTTAATCCGCCAATGCAGGAAAAATCCAAGAGCAACCATTCGGAAAAGAGCCAGAATTCTGAAAGAACAATAATCCAATGAACAAACAATTATTACAAGCAAGAAGAGAAGACAATGTAAAAGTTACAGGAGCAATTTATTTTTTCTATGCACAGCAGTTTCAAGAAAAACAAATATGCTCAGAAAGCTTTCACTACTTGAAGTCCAGTTTGAAACATACAATTTAGTGCTCAGTGCTTAGGAGAAAAAGGAAAATCAGATAAGAACTGCGGGAAATCGCCTAGAAGAAATAGATTAATGAAGCTGATACTTACCTATATGGGTTGATGATTATGGGAGATATTTTCAGTTTGCGAGTTAGCGGATTGCATTTCTTTTCAAGAAGTTCTTTCGTGTCACTCCACTCGTCATTTCCATCTAAAGCTTCCCCAAGCTCCATTGCGTTTCCGTATCCATAGTCCCTCTTTTGTTCAAGCGAAATACCAGAGTAATCAAAATCATCTATATTACTCATCTGAACCATGGCCAACCTTCCATCCAACTCCGACAAATCACGCCTCCTATAAGGCTCCAGACAACCTGGGCACAATCCATCACTATTAACTATGATGTCCCTATAGCAATTCCCACAAATCTTGTATGCACAGTCACAAGGGACCAACCCCGCATTATGATCATCAGACATGGCCTTAGCATTGCATCCCTGTCTCGAACACAATGACTCGTTAACAGTAGCTCGGTGCCATAAATCGGACTCTCCCATTTTGTCTTTCACATGGGCACGCGTGGTACTACTATCACCGCCCGTGTAAGTAGAATTCGACATATAAGTTCTCCCACCCGCATCGGAGGTTGATTCAATGGAGATTCCCATAGGCTGGTTGTCAGGTGTTGGGGGTATGTGTACTGTGTATGTATTATAATCCATACTAATAACCTCACTTTCCATCTCACCCACGGAGGTGCTGATTTGCTGGATTGAGGGTGTCCTTGTATGACGATACGAGTTATTAGCCATTTTGTTGGACTCTGCTCTGTTAGCAGAAAACTATAAACAGAACCTGAAGAAAATGACATTCAACATTGGAGACTCAGAAACAGGAGGCAGCAGTTTATGGATTTGAGGAGATGACTCAAATAGAGAGTTTATGTTAAACAAAATCTCTGAAAATTTGAAACTTTGAAAGTATAATCTTTATGGCAATGGAGGAAAAAGGCTGTAGCTTGAACAAGTACCGCCCGCAATACATACGTATGTATGCTATATGATGACTAGAATACAGACAAACATGATAGAGAAGAAATGAATACTCGTCTCTTTGAATTCTACGACGCGTAGTGGTTTAGAAACAATCAAACAATATGCACAAGTTTCATGGGAAGCCGTAAGCAAAAAAGATAAAACCAAAGACCAAGTCCAGTTCCAACCTTAAAGCCACCACTTTCACTTCAAAACATTGCTACCGTCTCTTCTTTACTAGAAAATCCCCACAAGAAATATATAAAAATGGAACCAACCCATGTTGTTCTCTCAAGCAACAACCATTGCAGGCTCTAATGAACAAACACAAGAAAAAAAGAAGAAGGGAAAAGCCAAGAGTCAACTGTGAGGCTTTGTAGAGGTTTTATAGGGTGGAGGACCCAAACCCAAAGTCTAAAGGTGCCACTAACTTCCCCATTATGGAAACCGAGTGTACATTTACAACTTTTAACACTAGAGCAGAGAAGAAAATATTATATTTCCCAAATTGGGTTTCTAAAACGAGTTCTTTGGATTTTGGAGGGAGTTGCGTACTTGTAAATTTTCAAATATATGAAGTCCCTTACGGGAATTTTATTACGCGGGATTACGCCGCGTTTGGTTTATTGTAATTCTGTGTGGAAAAAAGAAAGCAAACTTTTAAATACCGGCCGCTGGATTAAGCACGTTTTCCGTCACAAATGTCTTGCCAAATATTCTTATTTACCATTTTGTCCTCGATAGCCTTTAGGCCACGCCTCTGCGCTTCCGCGACAACTCTTTTTTTACATTAGGTATATTAATTTGTTGGATAAATCTTAAGTATTTAAGACCTCACCTCAAAAACTCTAGAGAAGGTAAATCTGAAACTCCAAGATTTTTTAGGTTCTTACGTAACTTGTACATTTCTGCGCACAAAGAGTTGTCATATACTAATTGGTCAGCTGCTAATTAATCACTGACCCTGTTCAGCATCAGGTTCTTATTAGCCCTAGGTTTTCAATAGTTCTAATCCCCACACTGTCGCTGGAAGCGAGACGTCCGCAAATTGATCCAATCAAAGAACATGCCCAAGGGGCTAAAGGATCATCAATAGAAATAATTCCTTCTCTCCTCTTCTTTTGTGGTGACTCGAATTCAAGATTTACTATAAATGAGAGCTTTAAGTGAAGAGATGAAACCAATTAGCCCACTCTTCTACGTCAACTTGATACATACAAGAGAGTTCATTTAGTCTCACAAGAATCAAATCCAAGATAATCAATAAGAAAGAAAATAAGAATATAATAGACATCATACATGAATTGTTCCAAATTCCAACCATATGACTTTGCAAACACAAAGCAATGGGGATTAATTTTTTGTTTATAACATGACTTGAATTGAATACTTCATTGTCATAAATTGGCAATATGTTGCTTTTAACTTTAGGTAATTGCTTTGTATCTATAAAATAGCGTCATGTAGTAACCAAGACAACTATTCAATTCAATAATAACATTTCAGTATAATTTTATAGTTTGAATGGATCTAACATAAAATGGTAAAACCAAAGACACGTTATAAGAGACGATGCAGAATGGTTCCGGCAGCAGGGGTTATTCGCCGGCGTTGTGTTTGTTTAGTGGTAATAATTGGAAGGACTCCCCTGGAGGCTACATTCCTTGTACATATCGAATCACAAAAGTCCAGGATCTTAAGATAATTACTTAATTGAGTAATTCAATTTTTTCAATTTCATAATTAAATAGGAGTTTAAATATTTTAAATTTTAATATTAATAATTGTTTATAAAACACTGTTCTGATTACTTTTTATCGGTGTGAATAAATTTCCATTTTTACTGAATGTGTTAATAATATTATACGATTAAAATTATTAATAACTAATCTTTTAATCTTTTGTTCCAACCAGGGCAAGCGTTACACATTTCGAACCTCATTTCCATTTGGTGCAGGTGCATTCCAAGTAACAGGCATATCAAATTCTTTATTTCAGTTACTATGTTTTAACCTTACCCTATTAAATCTTATCTATATATTTATATGAAATTCACGTAAATATATGGATAAGATTTAATAAAACATAATAATAACATCATAACTGAAACAGAAGATTTAATCCCAATAATAAGAGACAAACGCAATCTTCTTTCCATTTCTCATCCTACTCGATTCCTTAAGCGTGTATTTATGAATTATTGCTTCCAAGAAGTCACACCTTTTTTATTACTCTATTTTTACCTATTTTATAAGCATCAACGAGTATTCATCTATTTATTTTTTATAAATCTTATTTATTAAATAGATAAATGCTCATAAAATAAGATAAGTATAAGATAATGAAAACATGTGATCTGTTTCTCTTTCATATTTAGGTAGAGTCTAAGTGTGGACCATAAGAATACATCTTAATAATATTATATTTAATATACATTTAAACCTTCGGTCATTGTTATTAAATCTAATAATAATCATATTACATCGTAATTTTTCTCCTGAAAATTACGATTCTTAATGACTCCATAAATAAAAAAGCTCGTTTTGTTATAAAAAGGAAAAAGAAAATGGTGGAAAATGGGTAATTGAAAAGTCTTGTCATCTTGAATATAGGTAAAGAAAGAAAGGTAGCCGTGTAGACCAAAACCAACCAAAATGTTAGAAAGAAAAGCAAACATCGATCAAGCCTCATTTGGCGCCACTTCCTATGTTCTGTAACTTGTGTCCATATTTGTATCATT
>JANZXP010000006.1:1879095-1926645 GCA_027576715.1 Erythroxylum flavicans
ATCAGCTATTCTGCCTCGAAAATCAACGGTACCATTTGTAACCAAATGGTTTGACAATCTTTCTTCCTGCATGAAGTTTTTCATTACACGTACGTTAAATAAGCAAAACTTCAAAAGAGACATTGTTCCTGTAATTAAGGTTGTACCTGCTCGTTCTGTTCCAAGAATTTTCCAGGTGGTGGTGGAACAATGGAACTCTCTGTCGATGGATCTTCTGAAGGTTGGATGAAACTCTCCATTGTCAGTAGTTTACAGGTTCCAATCTGTTTCAGAAGTAGAAACTCTCAAATTGTGTTAAGGACATATGCAAGAACAAGATGGCTTCTCTTGTAACTGAGGTCAACTTGCTCATGCTAGGTCCCTTGTAATAATAATAATGCTTAATTGGCTATGGAAGATCTATACGTTAATCCATTATAAGTGGCCATTGCCGGCTCCAGTAAGAATATGTGAAATGGTATTGGATTAGCTGTAAAGGGTTCAAAGACGATTGAAGTCCAATGTAATAGGTCATAGAATTGAAGTTGTAGGTCATAGAATTGAAGTTGGGTTGAGAATGAAGTCAGATCCAAAAGACTTTAAGCCTTAAGAAAGATTGCTTATTCTTAACCTTATATTTTATTATTAGATGTTGTTTCTTTTCAATGTGAGATTTATTATCTCAATACTCCTCCTCAATTACAATCTCTGTTCGAATTTGTTAAGTAAATTTATTTGAAAATTTTGAGCTCTAGAATCTTTGCTGAGCCGTTAGGCCTTATAAGCTCTAATACCATCTCAGAATTTAAATTGGGTTGAGAATGAGGTCAATCTAAAAGACTTAAGCTTTAAGGAAGATTGCTCATTCTCAATCTTATATCTTATTATTAGATGTTGTTTATTTTCGATGTGGGATTTATTATCTCAATAATTAGTTGGCTAATATATTATTATGTAATTTAAGAAAATTTTAAAATGTTTTTAATTTTTTAAGCTTTTACTTTTTTGTAATTTTTATTTTAAATAAGTGATATAAACATTAAATATGGACCAATTAAATATTAATTACATAATAATTCAACTTAATTATTAAGTTTAAGATGAATTAATTAATCATGATTTATTATAAATATCTTAAATTGTTGATTTAAATTAAGTTTAATTAGTTCAAGATGAGATTAAGAGTTTAATTAGGTTATTATATTAATAACATCTGATTAATTTATGTATGACATTTATATTCGTGTGTTTTGTCACTATTTTTAATCGAAATTTAAAAAATATATTTCTAAATTTTTTTTTAAAATTTTATATTTTTTTGTAAGTACAAAAATAAAATATATTTCTTTTACACTGCTGTTGATTTTGATTGATCCGTGGAATGCGACAATGGACGTGTTCAAACTGCCGCCCGAGTTTTGTGTACAAAAGGTCGACCGTCTTTGGATAGACAAGTTTGTCTGGTCTGAGCGTCCGAACACGTTTTCCAGGCAGGATCTGCTTGCGAAGATTCCTACGTTCCCTCTATGTTCTGCCATTCGCCAACGTAAACTTAAGCGGGACTCGATCCTGAGCCCCTAGATGTTAAGGGCTTATCCCAATAGCAGTAACTCAAGTTGGGCTGCAATTTCCTTCACAATAGCAACGTAATAGGTACAAGTGTTCACGTACTTTTCTCTATCTAAATCCAAACGGGCATGAACTGAGACCAGGGATTGCCGTGGCCGGCCTGAGACCATGTCCAAAGTTAGGATATGCAATTGAGCTTGGGCTCAATATAAAAATTTTCAAATCCACAGACTTTAGGTAAGTTTTAAGTTTGAAAGGATTGCTCAACATATAATTTAAAATTATGGATAATAATGGATAATAAGTTTGAAAGGATTGCTCCCGTTTGCGTGACAAAGACGATATTGACTGCCCAAACTCCTTTTACTGTCGAAGATCAATGACAACAAGCTCAAAGATCAACAATCAATGTCAGAAACAAATTAGGTTTGGGAGTATAAAAATCTTTAAGATTCGCATAAAACGATGAATATTCTGCGGTGCCCAAGCAAACATGCATATAAAAGGCTTCAACTTTTCTACTGAAACGAGTCTAGACTATCTAGCAACTACATGAATTTTCATTTTTAAGAGAATGGCGACGAGGGGCTTTGATCTTAATATTGCTCTTGTTTTGGGTTTGATACTGAGTGTTTTGGAAGCCTCTAATGGTGGAACAACAAGCAGCTATGTCAGGAACGATGACTTGTCCCGGGATATGCCACTGGACAGTGATGTGTTTAGGGTCCCTCCTGGTTATAATGCTCCTCAACAGGTGCGTTTTCTGTTTAAGATCAATCACTCGGTTTTTGTGAGAAGAGCACTAGCTGATTGATAGTTAGCTGGTAATGTCGTTAAACAGTTTGACATTTTGCCAGTTTGGGAAGAAAGAGTTGTTCTTGTTGGATTGAGATGACTGTACTTGGTTTATCTAATTTATAATTGAAACTATTTAAGGTGCATATAACACAAGGAGATCACGAGGGAAAAGGGGTGATTGTCTCTTGGGTGACCCCAGATGAACCTGGTTCCAATTCAGTGCTTTACTGGGTTGAGAACAGTGAGCTCAAGAATCGGGCAGAAGGTATCCTTACAAAGTATAAGTATTTCAATTACACTTCTGGTTACATTCATCACTGCACAATTACAGATTTGGAGGTATGCGTTGTGTACTACTTGTCAGTAATTTCTCTTCATTAGCAGTCTCTGTCTCTGGTCCTTGTGAATCTGTGCCTAAAGAGATCTTGTTTTGTCACTTGATTGAGTCCTGAATGCAGTTTGATACCAAGTATTACTACGAGGTTGGGATTGGAAACACGACTCGTCGATTTTGGTTTGTAACTCCTCCTAAAGCTGGCCCCGATGTCCCTTACACTTTTGGCCTTATAGGTAGTTTGCATTGTTATTGTTGTTGTTTGATTGCGGGATGTTATCTTCATCTCACTCTATTTAGCATTTTGATCAGGGGATTTGGGACAAACCCATGATTCCAACAGGACGCTTACGCACTACGAGTCAAGTCCGGTGAAGGGACAGACATTGTTGTTTGTTGGGGATCTTTCTTATGCTGATGACTATCCATATCATGATAACAGAAGGTGGGATACATGGGGAAGGTTCATAGAGAGAAATGCTGCTTATCAACCTTGGATTTGGACCGCTGGGAATCATGAAGTTGATTTTGCTCCTGATCTTGTACCATCTTCATATCCCCCCTCAGTTTTTCAGTGCCATTTTATTTTCTACTCTTGCCTGGTTAAAGTTCCTGTTTCAGGGGAGCTTTGACCATGATTAGTATTTCTAAAATGATCGAATCTGTTCATGCTGTTACAGGGTGAACCTATACCATTTAAACCTTATATACACCGTTACCACGTCCCGTACCAGGCAGCTGATAGTACATTTCCATTGTGGTACTCCATCAAGAGAGCTTCAGCATACATCATTGTCATGTCTAGTTACTCTGGTTTTGGTAAGAGTTTTAACTTTGATCTCTGCTCAAGGTGCTTGTATGCTCTTAGTATATGGTTTCTGATAAAAAAAGTTAAAGAGAACAAAATCTGCACTGGATGGACATTGTCCTCTTTGATTGTACAAAATCAGCTTGAAAAATGATTGGAAGCATATGTGCATGGGGATTTTTCTTTGCAGGGAAATACACTCCTCAATATAAATGGCTAGTAAAGGAGCTGCTTAAGGTGAACAGGACAGAAACACCTTGGCTTATTGTTCTTATGCATTGTCCATTATATAGCAGTTACGTACATCATTATATGGAAGGGGAAACCATGAGAGTGATGTATGAGAAATGGTTTGTGGAATACAAAGTTGATGTTGTCTTTTCCGGCCATGTCCATGCCTATGAACGATCGGTAAGTGCGGATTTCCTTTCAAACATCATTAATTTCCCAGAAACCAATTCTGAGCGGACACCATTAAATGTTGTTTCATATCAGGAACGCATCTCAAATATAGCATACAACATTGTAAATGGATTGTGTACTCCCATAAGGGATCAACATGCCCCTGTCTATATAACCATTGGAGATGGAGGAAATCTTGAAGGATTGGTCACTGAGTACGTATTGTTTACGATATTGTGATCAACCTTCCTTACTGATCAAATGCTTCAAATTGATACCATGGTTTCTCTTATCTTGCAGAATGACACAGCCTCAACCAAGCTACTCAGCATATCGTGAAGCTAGCTTCGGCCATGGTTTTCTGGACATAAAGAATAGGACTCATGCTTATTTCAGTTGGAATCGTAATCAAGATGGGTATGCTGTAGAAGCTGATTCTGTATGGTTACTCAACAGGCATTGGAATTTCCTGGAAGAATTTGTATCGGATTCTGGTGATATTGCCACTTTCTGATCCCAGGATAAGTGATCAGAACATGTCAATTTGCAGAAGATATGTAGAGTATCAACCCACATGTATTTTTAAGGTTTTTAATTAGGACTTCAAAATTTTAAAATTTTAATAACTTAATTTAAAACAGTATCTTTATGTGAAAATTGAATAAAAAGGTATTAATCTTATAACGTTGTTGTTGTAAATTATTACAAGCTTTATAAACATCTACAAAGAAACAGAACATATCGTGTTCTATCAGAGATAGTCAAAGGTTTCTTCTTCTCTGGGTCGGAGTCTGCAAAGCTTCCCGGCAAGTTCCGTCAATCAGCTTGCTGGCAAAAATTCCAGGGTCTGCGGTCACCGGAAAATCTATCGACATTGCTGCTTCTGTCCAGATTGAATCGTCAAACAGTGGCAAGTCAACGTTCAAGTTCGACCAAAACCCGTCAAGAGCCTCTGGTTCGTTCCCATTTTCCACCACCTCACCATTGGATTCAACGTTTTCGCTGGGAAAATACTCTACCCTCTCTTGATGTCCTCCAATTATCGCACTCGATACTGTGGGACGTGCAAAACTGGGATCATCGTGAAGTGCTTGAGCTTGGTTTCCCGTTTGTGAATCTGCAGACGAGAACCGGTCGGTTGGGTACAAATCAGGCAAGTTGAGTTTTGCTTCGGACCCGTAGAGCTTACGAGCAGCAGAGTCATAGACCATGGCAGCTTCGTGGGAGGTCTCGAAAGTGCCAAGCCAGAGACGAGCCCCTCGGTTTGGTTCTCTGATCTCGGCGACCCATTTACCCCAAGTTCGCTGACGAACACCTTTGTAAGTGCAGAGAACATTATCAGGACCACCCTTGCCTCGCATGCAACCTTTCCTGGACCTACCCTGTGCAGGCTTTTTGATCAGTTTTTTCCCTCCAAAACCACTCATTACTGGTTTTATAATATGATAAGCTCGTAGGGTTTGGTATTTATGGAGGAAGGAAAAATACAATGGCTGAAATGGAAGAAAGGGAACGTGTCTCTTGCTTGGCTTTTTAGTTGACACTTGGGAAGAAGAACCAGACCTAACGTGTCCACAACAAAGCTGTGTGTTTTCTCTCATGAACACACTTGGCTCATGATATTTCTCCGTACAAAAGCTCATGTGGCAATTAAGAAGGATAAGAACACCATGAGGATCCCAAAAACAAACTTCGAAGTGAAGCAAATGACTGCTTTAGTATCTTAAATTCATACGTGGGAGTGTTAGAACACGGAGCAGCTTAGACAATGGGAGTTGGAAATTCCTGCACTTGCATGGATCACCACTTGTCAATCTATCGACACAGTGAATCAGCGGGCTTGCTGGGCCTCTATAGGTTTAGATTCCGAGTACTTGGCATTTGATAAGGTTCTATAAATAATATTGATAAGTTATTATTTTTGAGTTAATTTTGGCTATAATCTTTTTTAACATGTTGAAATTTTTATTTAAAATTAATAAATTTATTTCTTAATTGTTATCAAGTGATTTTGAGCACACAAGAGTTGAATTTGAATAAAAAAGATGCAAGAAAGCAAAGACAATTTGAATTTTCAGTTGGCAAAAATTTTTTGACTAAGTGTAGGCCTGTGTAAGGAAAAAGTTTATTATCATAGTCTTATTTGAAAGGAGATTCGATAGAGTTAGGATTCTAATTATTTTGAGAATTAAGTTGTTTTTCTTATGTGGGAATCTGGTACCTGATTTCGTGAAAAAGTGTATATGATTAAATAATTTTTAAAAAAGAGGATGCCCCCTCCTCCAATATCTTATCATTCATGTTCTTGTTTTCTTTTAGAGAATTTTTTTGTTTTTCTGGAACAAAAGTCGATATGGAGACTAGACATTCTGCTATTCTTCTATCAAGTTTCATCATTCTTATGAGTAGCTAAATCCTTCTTCTTGGTTGAAGGAAACCAACGTTATTATCTAGTATGTATGAAATTTTCTGAATAAAGTTTATTTTATCGACTAATATTAAGTGCCTTTCGCATTACTTTTTATGATTGAATTGATTGATCTTTAGGGTGCGCAGCTAGGAATTGATTGATTTAATTTACAGTCAGATTAGTAAGATTTGACGTTATTAAAAGTGACAAATAGGATTACCATCTTTTACGTTAAGTATTGAAAATTCTAAGAAAAATATTTATCTAGATTAAATATCGTATATGTAATGTCTTGCTCATAGATTCTCTTAGTTCTCAAAGTTATTAATTAAGTAAACTTAAAATCGTATATAAGTTATTAGTTAATAAGAATGATTAAAATACATGTTTTTATACATTAATCCTAAGAGAGAACACTATTCAATGAATATTTGTTAATAGATTTAATTTAAATTTGTATCGATAATCCATACTAGTATATTAACATAAATGATCCGAAACTAAAGTTTGTTCATTAATTTTCCAAATTTAATTATTTCTAATTTTTGTCAATTTTAATTCGTTAGAATCACGTTATTTACTCGTGAAACACTTACTACTAGATTCCTTATGAGTATGATCTCAACTCTTTACTAACTATACATATTATTATTAGAGTTGGTATTAATTTTATTGTTGGCAAATCATTACCAAATATTATTACCAAAACCGAGTCGCATAACCAGGAAACTGATGATAGTTATGAACATGTAATGAAATTTAACCCATCACTTGGGTTTGATTCACTGATTGATTTGGAAGGTTTACTTCAGTCGCACGTTGTACAGTGATTTAAAATGAAAGAGACATCAGTATAGATACACATTACACCTACCAAAAGTATGTACAATGACCAAGCAATCAAAATCCATGAAGATCTTTCGTGCAAAAGATGGCAATTACAAGCAGTTTGGCAGAGGATCATAGTAAGAACCTAACCAGTTTTGGTAGACAGAGCTGCAATTCAAAACTTCCCACCTCCAGAGCAACAACTGAACGATGACGAAATTCCAAAAATCGGATTTCCCGATAGCTGAGGATTTTCACTGCATCAAAGAGAAGTTTTCTTGACAAGCAGCAGCCAGCATAAGAAAATCTGACGCTGTTCATGGTTTCCTGATTCAACGCTTGTTGCTTTGTCCGTCCTACCTTCCAATAAGTTTGAGTAGATTCCAACTAGGTCATTTTTGGCCGCAAAGTTGCCACTTTCTGAGATAGCAGCGTTGAGAACCCTCATCTTAGAATGCCCTTTCTCATGATTCAGTGCTTGATGACAGGGCCCCATCAGAAGTTCTGCACATTTTCAAGGCTGCCCTGATCTCCTTCAACATATCATTTACTCTAGTGCCTTTCCTGGAAGGGAAAGAAGTTCGTTCAAATACCGTTATCAAAGCTACCAAACACCAAACATCCAGTGATTATGTTTCAAAAGAAACTTCAAAACCAGAAGCAGAAGGGCATAAGCAATATTCTCAAGTATAAACATATGAAAGCTAACACTAATGATCTAAGAACTCGTCCAATGTGAAAAGAACTTGGGTTATGATTTTCATAGACCTTCTCTGGCATTCTGCAAGTGATTGAAAGAAAATAAATAATCAATTTGTGAAAGGGAAATTATTCATCTTTTCTTTTTCCCACACCAAAATCCAATTGTGTGTTTGTGTGTGTGTCTGTATCTTTCTGGTAAAGGCAACATCTCTGGAGGATATTATTGGAGAATAAAGAAAGGAATTTGGTTTCAAATTAAGTTGAGAAATCCAAAGAAATCATCATCCATATCAAAATTGTTAAGAAAGGTGTAATTACTGATGAACTTACTGAACGCTAACGCCCACAACAGCAAGAGGACATGGATAATCCTCAATCATTTTATCTCTTTTATCCTCATGTTTCATCTCAGGAGGTTCTTCATCTGCAGTGACACCTTCGTTTGATATTAACTGAACAGTATTCTGTGAATTTGACAACTCGGTACTGCCAATTCTTGATATTTCTTCAGTTAAACATGAGATCCTATCATGAGCCTGAAAATTGGAATTGATGCATATTTCTCAGTTAACGTGATTATTGGAAGAATACAGGAACACAAACTCATAAATACAGCATCAGAGTCAACAATAATAGCCAAAAAGAGTCCATATCAGAGATTCAGAAATGAAAAGAATCAAAGAACAAATGCAAACCTCAGGTAGGTCAATTTTATTTAGCACTACAATGTATGGTCTCTCAAGGTACTCAGGATTGTACATTCTAAGTTCCTGCAAAATCACAGATAATAGGAAGCTGTTTAGTAAATAAAGACGACGAAAGAGAAGGATCAGACAACAAAGAAAAAAGGAAAACAATTCTGTCTTCTATTCAGAATACAATAAAGACCAAGGATACTGAATTAATGTCCTATCTCAGAAAGAGTATTTCTCTTCGACTGAAAGCCAGGTTTCCAAATTCTGACATACAAGGGGTTACTATATTATGGATTCACAATATTTCCTTTATAAAGGCACATACTTGCTCTATCTAGACCTGTTTCGACAGAACTTACGAAGGGCTTAGATCTGAATTTTACAGCACAAGATATAACCTGAATAGCTTTATAGACAGAAATCGTATCAAACAGAGTATGTCACCCTGTGAGAGTTAAATAGTAAGCAAGGAAAAGCATGGTAAGGCAAAACAAAAAGATGGAAGCATATATTAAATGAATATACTTCTTTGACAGTTCTGTAGTCATTCAGAGGGTCATCGGAGGCAGCATCAATTACATAAACCAACATGCGAGTCCTCCTGAGGTGCCTGAGGAAATTGCGACCGAGACCCTAAAGTCGAGAATTTCCCAATATCAGCAACTAGAAACTTTAAATGTCAAAAGAGAAGCAAAAGTATATATTCAGTACCTTTCCCAAGTGAGCCCCTTCTATAAGACCAGGCAAATCTGCCAGTGTTGCTTCAGATGTAAACATCCCAGCCCCTAAACTTGGGTCCCCATCAAGGCGACCAAGGTTTGGCATCAATGTAGTAAAAGGATAATCAGCAATATCAGGATTTGCACGAGTAATGGCTGCCAAAAGGGTTGACTTTCCAGCATTTGGAAGTCCCTAAATGAGCAAATAGAAGTTAGCAACCTCAAGTATGCAATAACTTCTCTCAATACATTAATGCATGCATGATACAGAGAGCAACAATTACCACTAGACCAACATCTGCAACAACACGTAGAATCAGCTCCAAGCTTACTTCCTCCCCAGGCTGACCATGAAGCAAAACCTGCAATTTATCATAAACGTTGAACAAGGGTCTTCATAATAAGGAACGAACAATAAACCTATCCAGCGTCTGTTTAATCATTACGCAACCTTATATCATGATTCTAGATATTCAAGAATTCAAGGAAGACCCTGCACTAAAGTAATGTAAACCACGGGAAGTTGATTTAATTTACCTTGTCACTGTCATCTCTCATGATGTTTGTGGTTAAATTCATTAAATGTTTCCTCCTATGCTCTGGAGCTTCAAGCAAGCTAATCTGCCGGAGTCAAAAGAAATGACTTTTACATTGCCGGTGCGAGTAGAAAATAAACGTTAAACGCTGCACATCATAACAGTACAAGACAAATAATCCAGTGACTTTCTCACTGCCATTCCCATTCTTTCAAATTCTTAAGAACTAAAAAAGTCTTCCATCATGAGTTATCATATGATAAACGCTCAGAAAATACTAAACAAACCAAAATGAAAAATATTTAACACACCCATGAAACTAAACAACGAATGTTAATCGGCAAAAGCTTAAGCATATGATATCTTACCCCTCCTTGTCCAGCCCTAGCAACAAGAACTTCATCACCAGGCAGTGTTAGATCAGCCAACAACTTCCCTCTTTTACGCTTCACAACTGTACCTGTTACAATCACCAAAACCCAATAAGCATACAATTCATGAAAGGTGCCAAAACATATTGCAATCTTCTAACACTTATGGGCACAAACCTACAGGCACGGGAATGCGCAAAGTAGGAGCCACGTTACCATCACCCAATCTGGAAGTCAAAACGCCCATAGCATCAACATTCCCACCGCGTTTTGCATTGAATCGGCTTTTGGAGTGAAACTCCAACAACGTATCTTTACCCTCATCAGCATAAATCACCACATCACCTCCACGACCACCAACTGGAAGAATTAACGTACCGTCAAAGTCCCTTTTGAAAGAGGTTTTCTTCCTACTCATTTCTCTGCTCGGTTGTTTCCCCTGTGACTTGGGAGCTCTCTGCTGTGGCAATCCAAGGATTGCGCCGTGACCCCCATCTCCAGAACGAACAGTGATGACCACTTGATCGAAGTACTTGTGTGGTTCTCTTATTACAGTAGAAGATTTCGTCGCCGGAGACTCTTTTGTTTTGGTGACACCGCATTTGATAGTATAGGATTTGAAGCTCTCATTTCTACAGTAAGACCTACAGGAACACAGCAGTGTAAAGAAAATTGAAGGATTGCGATAAACAAAAGCTCGTATAAGAGTTGTTTATACCTGTTGAGGCCGAAGAAAAGCTTGTTACTGCCCAAGTGAAGGCTTGGAATTGAAGAAGACGAAGGAAGAGTCATGGAAGCCATTATCCTTAAGCTTTACATAGATGGAGTGATGGGGTTTATCTGGGGTTTTTAGGTGGGATGGTACGTGTTTACGGCCCAGTGTAAACCAAAAGTCCACCGTTGATGGTCCAACTCATGATACTTCTTTTTTTATTACATTTATTTTTTTAAGCAAAAGATATATTTTGTGTATTTTATTTATTTTTTATAATACTCTCATTATAAATTAAAAACTTTTACATAAATTATTATTAAATACGCGATATAATTTAATATAAAATAGTCTAAAATCCGATTTAACAAAATACATTATTTTTATAATTTTTATCAATATTTTAAAAACCAGATCGGGAGTTAAACAAATAAAACAAGAGGTTTAAGATTTAAAAAATTCAACCGGTATTAGATCACCTTAAAATTTACTAAAGATTGAATAAAATTAAAAAATTTGAAATATAATCCAAAGAGATTGTCCTTACTCATCGAAAAATTTAAAATTTAATTAGAAAATATTGTTAAATGAAAATTAATTTATTTATTTTAGTTTATAAATATTTATTAATTTACAAAAATTGAACAATTTATTAGTTTTTAATTACAAGAGTTATTAAATTTAATCAAACCGATCATGAAAGTTAGATTGTTTAAGATTTTTAAAGTCAAACCAATCGAACTAGTTGAGTTTTTTAACATTGATTTTGATATAAATTTAGTAAAAATTTTATTAAATTAATAATAATTTTAAAACATATTAATAATATAAGGTATTTTAAAAATCATTTTAAAATAAAATATTATTAAAATGAGCACAACGAATACCTTTTACTTTTCTTTAAATATATTATACTATTAACAATTTTACCATTGCCCCTTTTAACATTAAGCTAACAAATATATTTGAGACTTGTTATTTCATTCGAATGGGACTGATTTTAATACATCTATACTTAATAATAAACCAAACCGGACTGAATCAAGTCAGGACAAGATCGAATCATCGCAAAACGTCGTTTTAATATAATTCGTTAAAACGTCGTTTTAATGTTGTTTTAGCGAAGCCATTCAAGCTATATTTAGGGTTGACCCATCAAGCTCAAATTCGCTCAAAGTTCGATCAACCTAAACTTTCACGTTAAATCTTCTGTTCCAATTACTCTGTTCTTTTAAATCTCATTCATACATTTATATAAGATCCACGTAAATATATGGATAAAATTTAATAGAACATGATAAGAACAACATAACCAGAACAGGAGATCTAATCCCCTAAACTTCACCTATTAACTTCAGGCATATCAAACTTAATCCCTATGCATGACGCAAGGATGAATGAAGTTGTAAGCATTACATATTTTTTATATCAACAAAGACATAATATAAAATCACCTCTCTATTAGCTAGGGATAAGACTATGTACTACTAGACTTTCTCAAGACCTCCGTGTTTAAGTAGAACTTTCATTGAGTTGTTATTATTATTGTTACAGTAAAGACGTAAACTGAGTAAATACAAAACTTATTACAAAACCACTAGTGGAGTTATCTTTTCCTAAAGTAGATGCAATTGATACGAGGAGTTGCGTCAAGCATAGCAGTTGTATATCTCCTGTACCGGTTATGGTGCTCCTATCATGTTTCATTAAATCTTATCCACATATTTACGTGAACCTCACATAAATGTATAGATGAGATTTAATGAAACAGAATAGGTGGAACGGAGAATTTGACGTGATTTTTCCATGCTTGGGCGCTTGGCTAACCAACAACAAGGCTCCTTAGTAACGGGAAATCAAAACCTTAAGCTATAATACAAAACAATCTATGTTTCTGTAGAGTAGCGCAGCCAAGAGACTATTTGGATCATATCTTCCAAGTTTAAAGGAAGCAATCTGAAGAAAGTAGAACCCAGTTCACCAAAGTTGCGGTCAGACCACAAAAATGATATACTTCACTTAAAGCAGGAAGAACAATTGATATAGGAAGGCTTGATCCGCAGCTTCTAGGTATTGATGCTATTATCGATCCATGACCAAACCGTATGGCAAAATCATATGGCAGTGACAAGAAACGAAGTGCAGGCCATGATTTTTAGAACAGTTAAACAATCTAGCTTTTCAGAAAATTCTTCAGAGAGAACTGCGGAAGCCCATCCTAAGCAATTGCCGATAAGAGGGGTTAAACATCAAGAAAAAGAAGAGCAAAAAAATCTGCATGACATAACCACAACTCCAGTACTATCTAGAGATGCATACCCTGTTTGTTCTACATATAAGGAAAACATAAACACCACAACAACCAAAAGAAATGGAAATAAGAGCATAACCAACTTGTACAGGAAGGAATAGAGATTGAGACGAAGCTAATCCAAGAACATACAGGAATCAGAAATATGAGATATCATACTTGGCGCCTAAAGCTTTGATAAAGAAAAACAAAGAGACAATCCTTTACCTCGCCATTATCTTCATTTAGACATTGCCTGACTAAAGTTGTCTGCTGTATCAACCTCTCCATTGCTGTATAGCTTGGCAGGTTTTCATAAGCTGATATCATCCATAGCCAGTGAATATGAGCAGATGATTTATGAAAGAACATATATTTGTACAACATCTAGAAAAACAAATATGACACATTGAAGAATTAACTGAGCAAACAAACCAAGGATTGCTCGGTTCAGATTGTCGACAACTTGCTTGCGGTACTCCAAGCTGAGAAGATGAAACATTGGGGACTTTTCTGGTTGATCATAAGCAAGCAGAGCTAAGAAATCCTAGAATAAGATCAGACCATTTTTCATTATTTGATAATGAACTGGATTAAGTGAGCTATACACATATGAAATAATTGGCCCCATGAAGGAACATACTCCAAGCTTTGCAACGTATCTCTGATCCTTCTCAAATGGAGTCAATTTGGTTTGAGCGAATTCTAAGGCTTCTGTGCTGCAGTTAAAGAAGGAATTTAAACAAAGAATGTGGTAAACTCAAACATAATGAAAATATTGACCGCCTAAATGAAGAATACTCACACGTTCCTAGTGCAGACAAGCTCAACAAAATGAAGGCTCAAGAGATCAAAATAAAGATCCTGGTTATTCTCAAACAGGTTCCAAGCGATTTGCTCTGTTAGTTCAATGGCCTTTAAGAAATTCCCCTCTAGTGCATAATGAACAATATCTAAGCACAAAATAAATGGTATCAGCAAATCTATCAGAAAAGGAATGCAGAAACATTCAGATCAAATAAGAAAGAATTATTAGCGAACTGCTCTAATTTAAGAGTACATAATCGCAATAAAACAGAAACAGAATCAGAATCGTCGTTTTGTTGCAAAGTATGTTTATAATTCACTCAACCGTAAAGTCTAACAACAAGGATGCTAGGCATGTTCTCACAGAAGCACTCCTATGTTGACAAATCTGTACACCTCTAAAGAAAAGGAAACTATAATCAAGAACAGAGATACTACTTTTACCTAGTAATCACAAAGAGACACTATTGTTCATCAACTGAAAAGTCATGAAAAGCTAAGAATTGAAACCATAAGTTTCACGTACTTTTTCTTTTGTCCATTTCTTCAAGGTTTTGTTCAGGCTGCTTCATTCCAGTACAAGAAACAAATGATTCCACAGTTTCTTTACAACAATTATGCACTAGATATGATAGAACAATATTGTGGATGTCATTGTCTTTAATGTCCTGTAACCAAACATGAACATTACACACGTTTCGTATAGAAATTATTACAAGAACATAACATAAAAGTCTGTCATATATGAAACATTTGGTTATAGAACATAAACACTGGAGTGAGGTAAGGAACACTTGAATCCCGCATTTAGAAACAGCAAAAGGGGTGATTTCATTAGTAGAAAAAGTTGATCTTTCCAATTTTTTAAGGAACGAAAGGTAAATTGCAGAGCAATGAGTAAATTAAACCCATAGAAAAGAACAATGGCTATTTCATAATAAGCACAAAACTCGAATACCCAAGTCATTGCTTGAATTTGAACCCATAACAGAAACCATAAAAACAGAACTTCAAGGGCCAGTAGTTTCAGGTCAGAGTCTTGATGATTAATAAATAAAAAGATCAAAAAGTCAATGTAAACACCGGATGAACAGAAATCTTAATCGTCCAGGTATAAACATGACGATAATTATGGAGTTACACGGACAGATTACACAACAACAAGACCAAATACATACTCCATCAACAAAGTCTCAACCTTTCAGTACCAGGAACGATACAGTTGAAGAATTTTCTGACAGAAATCAGTGGACACCAAAGAAGAGAAAAAGCAAAATGGATATTTGGATTCTGAGCACTCACAACTTGTTCGTAGAGACGAGGATCAACGTCCATGGTATAAGTCGATGTAATCGAGATTAAAATGAGGAAAATTCAGGAAAAGGATTGGGTTTGGATAAACTTTTCTGGGTTTGAAGCTTTAGAGTTTATAGGTGAGCGTGGACTCTAGAGAGCGAAAAGACGCAGAACGAACGAATCCGGGGTTTTCGAGTGCGTTTGCGTTACTCCTTTAGTTTTATACTATGTCACAATTCTAAAATGTCCAAAGCCAAAGCGACGTGATCTTAGAATCTAGGTAACTAATTTGTAACATATTATATTAACTATTAAATCTAATCCATGTATTTATATGAATTCACATAAATTTATTTAATAGAGTAAGTGGTATAGGATTGAAACACTTAAGGATAGCAATTCCGGTGTGACTTTATAGCCCAGGCCACGACTCAGTCAGTCGGCTTATGGGCCAGACCACGAGTTGGCCCATCTCAACCTTCGTAAGCCACCATGAGAGAAGTCAAATCAGTTCCGGACCGATCTATTGACATGTCTAAAAACACCTTAATAAATATAGGGTGCTTCAACCTCGTTTAGGAACTGGGGATGTTAATGGATCGGGTCATGGTAGCCCGTGACTCAGCAGGCCGGGATGGGTCAGCCTGTAGCTCGGGCTGACCTACCAATAACCCATGGCTTGGGCTATGGCCAATGGGCTACGGACTAGCCCGTCATTATGTTTTAATAAAAACTTCTAAAATAACATCGTTTTGAAAGTAACGGTCAGATCACGGGTCAGGCCAAGCTAACCCGTAGCCCGCCCATAACCCGATCAACCTGGGCCAAAAGTAGATCAGGTCAATTTTGACATTCCTAAGTATAGTGTATTTAATCATCTAGTATATTTTCAATTAGTATCTAAATTTTTAAAAATTTTAATTAAATTAATAATCTTTTACGACTAACAATTCAATTTAAAATTTTAATTATTTAAATATTTTACTAATTTAATTAACATATTTTCTAATTAAAGAAATAATGATTAATTGGAATTGAACTTATTATAAAGACGCTTACATTTTATGGACAAAAAAGACAAAATATTAACAGAATTAACGCTTTGAATTGAATTATTAAAATTATAAAAAATTTTGATTACTTAATTATAAGTTTAGCAAATTTAAACACTAAATCGAAAAAATCTTAAAAATTTAATCACTTCAAAATATTTTTCCTTTAATTTATAATAATGAAATTATAAACTTATAAATATCCATAATTAGTAGATAATAATATAGTTTAACAAATTTATAATTAAATTATTGATTTTTCTAAAGAATAGTGTCCACTTTCATGGTAACTTTTAGAATGAATTTTATCTGGTTTTAAGAATTTTTCTTAAATTGAATGCTCAAAATACTCATTAATCAATGGTCATTCTAAAATTTTCTCTATTTTGATTTTATTATTTTCAATCACGTTTTTTCTTAATTGCTTAAAATGTTTAATGGTATCGTCTCAATTTTATTGTGTTAAAATAGTTTTTTTAATATTAAAAAATTCTAAATTAAAACGACAACATTTTAAGACGATTGACATTGAATTTATTTAAATTCAGCTTAAATTTAGAGATAATAACGGGCCAAGTTAGACTTGGGCCACTTCTAACCACTAGCAGGGGCATGGCCTGTCAGGCTAGACTTTATATTTAAAAAAATAAAAATAAAATCATTTTATAACTTCCCATCGAGTTGTGAGTCAGGTCGGCTAAGCAATTTAGACCCATAGTTTAGTCAATTCGAGTTAAAATTAGGTTCAATTAGGTTGAGTGAGTCGAGCCATACTTGCCATCTCCACTCAAAATGCATTTCTCAAGCCAAGTACAAGAGTTTCACTTACCCAACCAACCATTATTAGCCATACCCAATAGTAATGGACCATGTTAGACTCATAGTCCTAGCTCATACTTAGCTCAAAATTTGAAATTTTATAAAAAAAAAGGTTCAAACTTAACCTAAAGTCTGATCAATTTGAACCTAACCTAAAATTAACGGATGAGTCAGTCTCAGGTCATCCTTTTTTGTCATCCCTAAAAACATTTAAATGGTTGTATTACAAGCCATTACAACTCAAACTCTAGTCAAAAGTTAATTTTTCTTGAAATGATAATGAACTAATTGAATTATACCTTAAAGAAAATTGGGCTCATCCCAAGAACAACATGTTAATTTAATTTAGAGCAATTAATCTAGATTATCCGACTCAACCTAACTTAAAACTTGAAAATTTTACTTAAAATATCGTTAATTTAATTTTTAAAATTAAAAACTAAATTTGATCGAATAAACTACTCAAATTCAGTCGGACTTGAGCTCGGGCCTAGAATCTCATACCCGATTAGACTTCAAGTCGGACCCCTCAACCTGACCTAGTTCATTGTCAATATTATATCTATTTCCATTCTATGTCAAAATGATGTTTTATTAGAAGTATATTTTCAATCATTTGTTTAAATTTCTTTAAAAGAAGCTAATAATTAACTTTTTAGGTTAATTATGAGGTTATTAACTTTATTCTAAAGTAAAAAATACAAATTTTCTTGTGATTTTAGTTATTCTAAGAAAATATAATTACTATTGAAAATTATTTTAAAAGTACTTTATACTATAAAAAGTATTAATAGAAAACTTTGTGACATAATTCTTTATTAAAATCAAGTTAATAAATATTTGATAATCAGTCAAACAATAATTAATAACTTATATTCAAATAAAAATTTTAAAAACAAAAATCATTATTTTAATATTATAAAATATTTTAAACAAATTAAAATAATAAAATAATATTTCAAAAAATATCCATGTTTTCTTGTCCTAGGCTAAATTCTCGATTTGTTACGATTTTATGTTTCAAACCGTGATATGTGCTTAAAATAAGTAGGGGTGCTAGGTGTAGGATACCCTGCCAATGTTAATGGCGGGGTAGGAGGACATATACCCACCTCGCCGTTGTGAATGGCGAGGTAATGGCGGGGTGGTGCCAAGGTGTCCACCCCGCCGTTTACAATGACGGGGTGGACTCTAAAATAATTTTTTTAATTATTTTTTTATTTTGTTTTAGGGTTTAATTTAAGGTTTTGTTTTTTAGGGTTTAATTTTGCTTAAGGTTTTTATTTTAGGGTTTAATTTTATTTATGGTTTAAAACATCTAAAAAATTCAATACAGAAAAACATAAAAAATAAAACTTGTACTTCAAATTTTATTTTTTAAGATGTTCTAAACCATAAATAAAACTAAACCCTGAAATAAAAAACTTTTTATACTAAAAAAATAACAACCTTAAGTAAAATTAAATCCTAAAAAAACAAAACCTTAAACAAAACCCTAAAATAAAATCAAAAAATAGTTAAAAAATTATTTTAGGGTCCACCCAGCCATTGTGGATGGCGGGGTGGACATCACCCCTCTATCTACAATGGCAGGATGGCCCCACCCCGACATCCACAATGGCGGAGTAAGTACCCGTCCTCCCACCCCGCCATCAATATTAGTGGGGTGTCCTATATTCAATATTTCTATTTATTTTTAACATACATCACGATTTGAAACATAAAATCGCAACAAACCGAGAATTTAGCCTTTAAGATGTCTCAATAATATTACTTTAATATAATAAGTAAATTCAAAAGTGTCATCCACACATTGAATGCGATGCGTGAATCATACGCGGAATATACTAACTAAACAACGGCTCCTCGGTGCTCTTCACACACTTCACATTGGTAAGTTCCAGAACTAATTGTTCTGACGTATAGGAGCGCGTCATACAATCTCCCAAAGCGCGTAATCGCGTCCATAATCATCTCAATGGCATACCTGTAATTAATCTGAAACGCACATTGTCAAATGGGAAATGGCTATATATATGTATAGACGTGAGATGAAAGGCTACCAAATACCAATCCATATCGTATAGAGCGTTTCACCAAATTTTAGAATCGTTCAAAAGCTTCGTTTTTGCTTGAAAATGGCGGAAGAAGGACAGGTTTTTGCCATCCACACCATTGAGGCCTGGAAGGAGATACTTGAGAAGGGAAATGAATCCAAGAAGCTGGTATTTCTTCTTTCTGGTTGATCTCTGTTCATCAGATGTATTATTTGCCATTGAATTTGGGTCTAAACTAATGTAGATGTGATCGTTTTCTCAGAGACGGGTAGATTTGAAAAGAGTTTTCTTAGATATCTATTTCGTGTCTATATCAATGCTTTCTAAACTGTGTTTCTGTAGCAAGTACAGATACCAAAATGAGCCTGGCCTAATTCAGATTGACTAGACTTCGGATTAGGTTCGAGTTTGAATAGCCGATCAATAATTGGCTTTAAAACAAAATCATTTTGAATGTTTGATCAGTCGACCTAGGCCGTGCTTTAAGTCGGGCCAGTTGCCATGCTTAATAGCCGGTTGGATTCCATATGTCTTCTTGATCCGATAAGCCCCTTCTCTGCATTTGGAATATGGAACTTAGATGATTTTGTATATTAAATAGTTGTACCTAGAGAAAGTATACTATATATAAGAAGATGAACTAACAAGTCTGCTTGAAATAGCTCTGCTAAGTTCCCTCTCACCTCTTTAAGGTAACTGGTAATTGGACTTGGTTCGAATTGATTGGTTTCGGGCTGTGCTCAGACTTAGAGGTGAACCACCGGTTCAAACAAAACCGTGTCGTATTTTGGGTTTTGGGTCGCATTTAAACCGTTAAAAAAATGTTAAATCCAGGCCTGAGCCATTGGCGATCCGGCTCTGCCTGACCCATTTGCCATCTATATTGTTAATGTATGTCTCGATTTTGATATACAGAACTAATAAAATTAAGATCACAGATCGTGGTGGACTTTACTGCTTCATGGTGTGGGCCATGCCGTATCATTGCTCCAATTTTCTCGGACTTGGCCAAGAAGATTACGAATGTCACATTCGTTAAGGTCGATGTGGATGAACTGGCGGTAATAAATCTGTGCATAATTGGCATGTTTCCATTTCAACTGGAGCAATCCTCTGTCTATGTCTTCTAAGCACCATGTTCTGTCTTCTTTTTTTTTTTTTCTGCAGTCAGTTGCTGAGGAATGGAAAGTAGAGGCAATGCCGACTTTTGTGTTTGTGAAGGAAGGAAAAGAAATAGAGAGAATTGTAGGTGTCAAGAAAGAGGAATTGGTTGCTAAAGTAGAGAAGCATTCGACTGATGTTGCTACTGCATAGGAATCTCAGATAAAGTTTGAAACTTGTTTTGTTTATTACAGTACGATCAGGGGACATGGCTGGTGGTGTGTTGTGTTTTTCTCCTTTCTGTTAAGGTTGGTTTTGTATGGATACTTTCAGTGTTGCAAATAAAGCTTTGTGAACAGTTTCACACTTGCTAGTTTAGTTTGGATCTCAAAATCTGCCATAAGTTCTGTTCTGAATCTGATTCCTTTCACTACTCAGTAATGGTTTCTAAGTCCTCCGTCCCTAACCTGCGAGGGAGATTAGTCCAATTAAACCATAAGACCCAGACATGTGAAATGGAGTGGTAGACCATATTCAAGGTGCTCAACTACAATGCTCTTATAACCGGGGATGACAGCCGGCCAGAGTTCAGACCGGTTTGTTTCCAAGCTAATGCGTCGGGCTTAATCAAATCGAATTTTGGGTCGAATTTGAGTTAGATTTTAGTCTTAAGTTTAAAAATGAATCGTTCAAAAAGATGCAATTTAAAAAAAATTCAGAAGGATATCATTTTAAACAATTTGAGCATATTTAAATCTAAGTTGAACCGAGACCTCATAATTGTAGATACATTTTACTCGAAAGATGACACTATTACTGAAGATCGGATAGAAAAAGAGATAAAAATGAGATAATCTTATACATTACAAAACTTTACGTCAATATGTCCAAATTGGAGCTTAAGGTAAGATCCATTTTTGCTACAAAAGCTAGATCTTGGTCTCGAATGGAGGTTGCTATAATCTTCCATCATCTTTAAACTTCCATCATCTTTAAAGTAGTAGCTAAGTGCAGTGTAAAGATGAACACTTTGTCCTAAACTTGGTACCCCAGACCATGAAAGACTATTTCGTTGATTGTTTTACCAACTTTATTACTAATTCTGCATTGGAAGAGGTGTATTTGCTTTTGGAGATGCTTTATTTGAACATCTTGAAGTGTAAAAAGAGGACAAAGGTGAGAATTGATGGATGCCTTTTATCCTAGGCCCAACTCGGCCCTCCTAAGCCTAGTCTTAGATCAACGGATTCGGGCCGATTGTCTCAGGGTTGAGCTCCAGCAAAAGATGCCGGGCAGAGGATGCTATAACGCGAACCTTCCGATTCAAGGTTTGAATCGCGATGAGAAAGTTGACTAACACTAGCAACGTTGTCAACTTGCAAAAGCAGACATTGGACACCGCTTTCGTCCCCACCAAGAACCGACCACCTTATCACTTTTCTTTTGGTTCTCTCCATCTGTACCTTAACCTGACGCCAGCATTGTCGAAGGAAATTAAAGAACCTTTGTTTTCGGTATGCATACATATGAACTTTTAATCAGTCATTATTTGTTTCACCTACCATCCTAATGATTCAAACATCAAACAACAAAAAGAGAGTTATGGTCATTCAACATTAGGCCAGAGAAAGAACAGAAGTAGATTCACGGAAGAATCTTGGAGTAAGAGTTAAGATAAACCTAATCTTGGATCTGGTTGGTGGTGCTAGACATCTGAATTCGGTTGGCAAGAAAGTTGGAGATGAGTATAAGGACCAGAAGATTCTGGGCATGAATGAATCTTCTGGTTTTTCTCAGCCATTATTAATGGGCCCAGCTACTTGATGGGAACCTTTGTTACTGTTTGCTTCTTTTCCAGAATCAAAGGTTTCACCTTTCAAAAAGATGTGTAGTGAAAAACTTTGTTGCATGCTCAACTTTGCTTTCTTACAGTTCTATCAATCATTAGCCCACTTGGTTGCTTTTTCTTTTCTTGTTCCTCAAACAAACCGTGAATTTGCCAAGTAGTAATTTGGACACAATCGATGCAAACATCTGTCTATATTGTCTCAGGAAAAAATGTTCCTGACTTGAAATATGTGGTTTGCAGGCTGAATCCTACTTCAGTGTAGTGATGGGTCCTGCCAAAACTATCGACCAATTCTTGTTCTTTATGGTCATGTATCAGACATGAATCGCCAAGAGCACCATGTCTTGAGCCTCTTCTTACAGTCTACTTTTCAGAATCAGAAAGCTAATGTCTTAGGTTTCTTATGGCCTCTCTAACTACACACTTCATCTCTTTAACATGATCCTGCATTGTCTTTTACGTTTGTAGACAAAGAAAGGTTCCTGAAACCTGAAAACGTGTAAAGAGTTGATCAAAGTCCTCAATTATTCGAAAGGTCAAATGAACAGAAAAGGCGAGTCTGAGAGCTTAGCAAGTTGGGACCTTTTTTAAGTAACTTGGACCCTGAAATTACACAATCACAGTAAAACACTTAAAAAAAGTTAGCTTGGTTGTAGCACGGAAATCTAGAAAACATGACAAATACTCCACCATTCATGTGTTTGATCATAAATTAACCTATCAAAACCGAAGCAGGGCTTGAACAACTAACATTCTGAGACTTCTTCAAAGATGGTCTCACTAAATTTCGGATGAGATTTGGATCACTTATTTGAAAAACAGGGGCCCGACATATTGCCATCCCTGTCAAATCTTCAATCTTCATGCGCGACTGCAATCTGAGCAAGTATAACAGAACTTTATGATGTTCATCGATTATTGATGGGATCTTTCATGTTTTCAGCAACCACGTTCCATCTCTCTTTTCTTTTCCCACTTGTTCCTGCAATTCCTAGACAGTTCATCATTAGAGATCCTTATCCCTGTCTAAGCAGGCAAGTTGTTTCTGATATCATTATCAGTGTCATTTAAAAAAAAAAAATACATTACAGGAGATGTAAGAAATATGGACCTATCCGACTCGAGTAAGAATTAGTCTGAGTATAGATAGCTTAAAGATATCTTCTTATAATTAAGAACTGCCTAAAACATCTCGTAGGCAAAAAAAAAAAAAAAATAGGGACATCCAAATGTTTTTAACGAACTCGACTCAAAATTTAACATTAATTACACTGAATAATTATAGTAAAGATCAAAAATGGGTTTGCCATATCATTGATGTTTCCCCCTTGTCTCCTTTTACTTAGATGTCTGATGCATCAAAGCTTTGAGCTTTTCTTGTGTTAGAAGTGAAAAAATGTTTCTTTTCTAAAACAAAAGAGTCAATATAGGGCAATATTTCACTTTCTGTTTTGATTATGGAGGACCCAATAGTTTTTACTTTATTTAGGTCACATTTCATCACTAACCCCACAATTAAAATATTGATAGTAAGCAGTAAGCAGTCTTTTTTCAAGTATCATTATAATCAGATAGTATAAATTTTCTAGTGATGATGAGAAGAGCACATCAAATCCTCTGTTTCAGTTATTCTTTTTCAACCTTGTTTCATTAAATCTCATCCATATATTTATGTAAAGTCCATGTAAATGTGTGGATGAGATTTAATGAAATACGATAGGAACATCATAACTAATATCGGAAATCTGATCTCCAAAAAAAGAGTCAAATATTCGGATACGGTCAAATTCTAATGGTTAAATCTTAATAATCTTTGAATAACACGACCAGGTGATAATATGATGACACATGGCAAGAATGATTTGAAATTGAGTGTTAAGTAAAGGACCAATAATGCAAGGCTTCAGTGTGGTATCATCTCACATATCATCCAACTTATTTCCAAGAAAGAACAAAGAATTGGAAAGGAAAAGAGTAGAAAGAAGATCGATTGCGAACAAGAAGTGAATTAGGACTGGTTTCTGGTTTGAAGTCTAATGTTTTTTATAAAAAACTCAAGTTTAACTTAAAACTCAGTTAACTCGAATCGAATATGTTGACTTCAAGCTAGATTGACCCAGATCATGACTTATTTGCCATCAGTACTAGTGACCAAATTACTGATATGTGAGAAGAGAATTATGTAAAAAGCAGAGGAAGCAACAGGGTAAGTGTCTCCTGCAAGTATGGAAAGGAGCACTAAGTTTTTTTTTTTTTTTGAGTGTTGTACAGAACCTGACCTTTGGGTCCTGAAAGATTGAAATTTCAGGTGCCCTTGGTTGATCTTCTGTCCTTTTACTTCTAAAATCATTGAAAAAAAGGACAAGTAGTCAATTTTGGTCTAAAAAGAAATGATCAAAGGAAATAGATAAACAATACAGAAGTTATCACTTTCATCAGTTGTCACTACCTCATCAGAATACAATATCAAAACTTGTGGCCAGAGCCTATTGTACCTTCCACTACAACTATATTAATTAGTACGTTTAATCGATTGGTTAAGAGTAAAGATACATTGAACTCGTAAGTGCAATTTAGATTAATATCATAACTTGATTGAATTTTATTAACTAAAACATAAGTACTTCAAGCAAAGACAAATTACTCATAATGCTTCTCTACGAAAAGGTATCTATGTAGCTTGTAGATAAGTAGATGATGTCTCCAAGCCAAAACAGGACGCAACAGAGTTTGTGAAGTTGAAGCAAAATAATGGGTTACCAAGTCTTTTCTGTCTCTTAAAGACTATGGTAATGACAATAACCCTTGTTGGTACAAAAAAAACAGAAAATCATGATAGTGCCCATTGGCAGAAATATGCAAATTACAATTCAACCGTGATGGAACTCCAAAAAAAGGTGAATTCTTTTTTAGGTTTTAGGCACTTTTTTATTGTTTCTGGTTCAGATGTTTGTATCAGTTTTCAAATTCAAATCCTTTCCAGGTCTTGAAGCTAAGTACTTAAACTTACTATAATCCTGCAAAGTTTGAGGACGTGAAAAAGAAAGCAGGAGAAACAGAGGAAAAGAAAAAGGAAAAATGCATGAGAAACAGAGGAAGGTAGTAGGAACTAAGAGAAAAGATAAATGTAGCTACCTTTTGCTTTTTCTTTACGGTTTAGGCAATTTTTAATTGTTTCTGGTTCAGTTTTGCTGCTTCGTACTTGCAAATACTTAAAACTCATCTTAATCCTGCTAACTTTTAGGATGTGAAAAAAGGAAAGCATGAGAAACAGAGGAAAAGGAAAAGGAAAAATGCATGAGAAACAGAGGAAGGCTGTAAGAACTGAGAGAAAAGACAAATGGACTCCTTTTTTTCTTTTCTGTTTTCTTTTTCTGGTCAAAGAAGTGACCCACCATAAATTGCCATCCACTTTGGTGCTGAAGAAATAATGTGTAGTGAAAGTAGACAGAGATTCCATTTCCTGTAATTGGAATTAATCTGGTGATGTTATTGTGGAATTTTTTTCAAGTGGGCATGCTCTGTTTTTTCATATTGGCAGAGGAAAGTTAGAGAAAATGGTAAAAAAATCAAAGGGCAATGTTCAATGTCATGGTGGGTTTGGTTTGGTTTCTTGCTTTCATCTCTCCATTGAAGCCATCCACTAAATAAGCTCGTTGGTGACAACTTTTAAACCCATGAAAAAGAAGAAAGTGTATGGGAAAAATATAGATATCAACCGTGTCACCCACTAGATCCACGAATTATGTCAATCCCATGCTTAACTTGGTGGAGTAGGTGATTAAAATAGCACATAAGAACCTCCCAGTTAAAGAGGCTGCAGATTCAAGTTGCGTACGCACTAAGTACAAGTTTTAATGTTGCAAAAAATATATGAACAACTATGTGAAACGAGTGTTAACACTTTTGGAAGTTTAACATCTCATGAGGCCATTTTGGTCTCTATGAATATATTAAGAGTCAACTAATTGGAAAGTGACATTTAGAAATGGTAGGTGTAAACAAAACTTGGTACCCCTACCCCTGAAAATCAGTAAGAAAAGTTGTGTGTAGGGCCTCTGAAAGGCAACGAAATGACAAAATGACTATTGAAATTGGTTTCCACTTTGCAAAATGACGCCTATCACACAAGCAACTGTGCTTGAGCAGTTAATTCTGCTAATGGGCGATGAAAACTGAGGTAAAAACAGAGTACTTCTAAAATCATAAGAAAATCGAGATGGGCTAAACAGAGTTTCTATTTTAAAGAGTTTCAAATATTAGATACTATTGTTGGGTCATGATCACCAGCTGTAACTGTATGATTGCTGCAAATTTCTTCTCCACCATCCATGCCTAATCCTCTGATTGGAGATTCCTATATCTTTACATTTTCTTTTTTCCTTTTACTTCCTCTAACTTTTCTGCTTATTCTTCAATTCCTATTCCTTTGATTCTATAAATTGCCTCTTCAAAACCCTATTAAACCTCTTCACTTCTCTTCTCATTTCCCATCTGGAGCTTGGCTCTTTTAGTTATAAGCTTTCCCTGTCTCTTTTTGCTCTCTCTCCCTGTTTCCTCTGTTTCTTGGTTTCTCTGTTTTTGGTTGCAAAAACCCTTCAAGGAAGTTACAGTCCTTTCTGTATCAGAAACGTAGCTTATCGTTTCTGTTAGGGATCTGAGGGTGTTATTCTGGATAGATAAAGAAACACTTTTGCCTTCTCATAAATCTTAATGCTTCCTGGTTTGATTTTGATGTTTGAGATTCATGTCTCCAGTTCTCAGTGAAATCCTCCGTTCGGGGTTTATGGTCAGTTCCTCTCTCAGGCGCAGGACCCATCTTGTTCAATCTTTCTCAGTTGTGTTCCTCTACTGGTTCTATGTTTTCTCATAAATAATCTGTCTGTGTCAAGCTGAATCATATATTATAACTACTTATAATAGTCGTCCTGCTACATATCTACAATATCTGTTCTTGGGTCCTGCGTCTTTCGACTCCTTAAGCTTAGATAAAACGTAAAGATCCCATCTTTAGTGAGATTACTAGTGGTTGATTGGTGTAAATACATAAAAACAATATCGACTATGGCGTCTTCTAGTGGGAATTCCTCTGTGTCCACTCAATCTCAGCTTCAAAACTCGGGCTCTGAAGAGGAATTGCATCAGTTGATGGATCAGAGGAAGAGGAAGAGAATGCAATCCAACAGAGAATCTGCGAGACGATCAAGGATGAGAAAACAGAAGCACTTGGATGATCTGACGAGCCAAGTGACACATCTAAGGAAGGACAACAACCAAATCCTGACAAGCATCAATGTCACAACGCAACACTACTTGAACGTTGAAGCTGAGAATTCAATCTTAAGAGCCCAAATGATGGAGCTGAACCAACGACTCGACTCATTGAACGAGATCCTCGACTTCATCAACACCAGTAATGGGGTCTACGAAGCAGAGGGTGGTCTCCAAGCAAGCACTGAAAGTTTCAGGAATCCATCATGGCATCTGCTGAACCAACCCATCATGGCATCTCCTGATTTGTTCCAGTACTGAAAAGGATTGGTGGCTCCATGTTCATGATTCTCCATGAGTGGACATGAATAAATTTCAGGGATTAACCTTTTCTTTTGATGAAATTATTACAAAATATTGTATGTCATGACAGGTTAGTAAGATAGATTGGTCCAAGCAAGAACATTTGTGCCAGAAGCAGACCAAGTGTTGACCTTTCATGGCTATATGGGACTAAGTGGAATAATTTAACAGGACCTACATGTTACCTATGGCTTTCATTGCATCCTTATAATGATTTGTACTTCAGTTTTTGTTTTATTTCCCTTATTTGAGTGCCTACATCTGAAATTCAAATTTTATCATATATATATATATATATGATAGGTTATATATATATATATATAATAGGTTTGGAACAAGAATAATAAAAAGGGATAGACTCAAATTCAAATTCAAATTCAAATTCAAATTCAAATTCAAATTAGTCAATGAGTCAAATTGAAGTTAATTATGTTTTAAGTTAAATTCAAGTTTCGTCCAATAAAATTAAAAATTTTAAAATATGATTGAAAGAAATAATCCTTACTTATTGAATAATTTAAAGTTTAATTGAAAAATATATTACTAAATAAAAATTAATTAAATTATTTTGATTTATAAAAATTAATTAATTTACAAAACTGAATAATTCATTAATAAATTGGTCCATTTTTAACGATGAAAGTTATTAAAATAAATGAAACCGAAAATTTAAAAACCGGATTAAAAAGTCAGACGATTCAAGATTTTTACAATTGAATCGATCGAACTGATTAAGTTTTTTAATTACTGAGATCAATCTATTGTCATCTCTAATTTAAAATATAGCAGAGCCAGAGTGAAGACATGATAAACCTATAAAATGTTAATTAAAATTTCAAACTTATTAACTTAATTGACAGCTTAAAAAGAAGGGTTAATTACAAAAAAAGCCCAAATTTTTATCAAATTTTCAATTATATCTTGAACTTAAAAAACTAGCAATAAAATGCTAAAAATTTCAATTTTTTTCAATTTTCGCCTTAACTTCAAAAAGTAGCAATAAAATGTTTAAACTTTTAATTTTTTTCAATTTAATCCCAACGTTAGTATCTTTGTTAAGTTTGCTGCTGTGGCTGGCCACGTGTTTCAAAAACCTTAACTATGAATATACATCAGCTAAAATTAACACAATAAATGAAAATTAATAAAATGACATCATTATTAAAAAATGACTTAAATCAGATTATGCAACTTCGACAACCTTACGCTTTGATTTCAGTTTTTCCTTCATTTTCAATTTGTTCTCTCGATGCCTTCACTCTTCAATTTTCAAATTCCGCAGCCCCGACACTCTCATGCTGTGCATCAAAAGAACGAACTAAAAACAAAGACCTTACTAGTGCAATACATTATACTGCGAGAGTAGTTTGGAGCGTCAAAAAAACAAACAAAAAACAAAGAGCTAAAAACATATGAAGAACAATAGATAACGTCAAGCTATAATTGAATAACAATGAAAGTTGGAGCCATTTATTGTCACTTTTTAAAGTTTAAGTTAAAATTAAAAAAATTTGATATTTTGAGCTTTTTATTACTACCTTTTAAAGTTCGGATTATAATTAAATAATTAACGAAACTTAAAGTGTTTTTGAGTAATTAACCTTTAAAAGAATGATTAAGGTTTCTGTATACATTTGTTGCATACGTCAACATGCAACAACTATCACTTGTTCAATCCACTAGCTTTAGTCATCTAGAATAATTAATTAATTATAATGGCGTATTCATCTCTAATTTAATCCATCGCTTTACACGTGAATTTATTTTTAATAACATACCCATCTCACGGGTGAAGTATAAATAAATAAATAATTAAAATAAGATCGATTAATAGTAATTATAGGCATGATTGTAGTTTTCCTTTTTTTTTTACTCCTCAAAGTAAATTCCCCTTCAGTCTTGAAAAATAATTGCAAAAATTATTTAAAACCAACGATTAAAAAACACAAATAGCTTAATCAGTTCATCCGTGAAAACCTTGAACTAATTAATTTTTCGGTTTAATTTTTAATTTTTCGGTTTGATTTACTTTAATAACATTTATTCTTAAAAATCATCTAATTTATTAATTAATCGATTAGTTGCTTAAATTAATCAATTTTTATAAATCAATTAATTTTTATTTAACAATCTTGTGTTTTAATTAAACTTTAAATTCTTTCATGAGTAAAGACAATTTCTTTCAATTGTCTTTCAAAATGTTTTTATTTTTCGATCTTTAACAGATTTTACGATGGTTAATACTAGTTGAATTTTGGAACCTTAAACTTCTTGTCGGTTTAATTTGTGGTCCAGTTTTTAAAACATTGGATAGAACACTTGAAAATAAGAAGGTTATGATCCAATTTCTTCCCAAATTTTTTAGGTAACAACTGTTTGGAATTTTTTAATTTAGTATTATATTTTTTAAAATTTTTAATTTAATGAAAAATCCTCTAAAAATGTTTAACTCCAACATTAGGAGCCCCCACCTCCCGTGCCTTCAGGATTGATGCAGAATGTAAATCGCTGGATGTGCCTCAACTGACTGGGGATTTGGGCTTACCCAATAATCTCACCATACAAGGGGCTCAAATCTTAAAGGTTGCCTCCAAGATTCGAACCCCCACCTTGCACGTCGCCAGCATGGCAGGCACTACACCACCCAAGCCTTTGCCAGTTGAGCTATGCCCCGGGGGCATAATGAAAAATCTTCTAAAATTCATTCTAAGTTGTTTTTGTTGATGTGGTTAGTAGATAGATATCTCCATAGTATTCGGTGGGGGAACAGGTCTTTTGTTCCCGATTAATGTGTGCCTCTGATTACAAGTGATCCCAGCCTCTCATTGTTGTGGATCTCATTTATTAATTGGATAGATTTTTATAGAATAAAGTAGGCATTAAGTAACGAGAACAGATGATTTGGCCCATCTGGTCGACATATTGTGTCGATAAGAATAACTTTTTCATTTAATTTATACAAAATTTAAAAAACCTAATCACTAAATTGAAATCTTTAAAAAATTAGACACTAAATCGAAAAATCCTAAACGATTAAGCACTTTTGAACATGTTATTCTTAAATTAAAATGTGAATCAAGAAAATATTTGAATCAAACAAATTCTCATGTTGAGGAAGTTTTCTTTTCTTTTCTTTTCTTTTTTTAATTTATGAATCGAATTCTAAGGCACTAGGCCGGCGACTACACTTGCCCTATGGAGTATACTTTCTAGTTGATTAATAAAATCAAAAGATGCCAAAAACCAAATTCCAAGTTGAAAAAAGGAATCAAAAGATATGATTTGGAACATATTTTAATTGGTTTACCACAAAAATTCCACGCCCCAAAGTCAATCAGTATCAAATATCAATGCCCACTAAAAGATAATCCAGATTCTGTATAGAAAATATAAATAATTTAATACAAGTAGTTTTAAAAAAAAGCATATTTTAGAGACGACGATAAGTTTTAAAAAATATAAATTTTTGTTAATTTTGTAATTATAATCTGAATTTTAAAAAGTAGTAATCAAATGTTCAATTTTTCAATTTTTTAATTTTAATCTGATGTTAGTATTTCTGTAAAGCTTAAAAATGACTTAAATTAGATTACACAGTCCCGACAATCTTACTAATGTAATACAATGTAAATAATTTAATATAAATAGATTTAAAAAAAGTATATTTTAGAGATGTTGATAAGTTAAATTAAATAAATAGAGACCGGACGTGTGACAAAATTCAGAAGACAGACAATTGGAAGTGGACAAAAGTTAGTGGACGTTGGTCTGTTTTGTAGCTATTACGGAATGATTTGGCATTGGTTCAATGTATGCGAATTTTGTGATTTGAATTTTTTATTTTTATTTTTATGTTTTAAAAATAATCTTAATTTTAATATAACATTAATTTAAAGTTAGGAATTAATGATAAATAATAAATTACGATATAAAAAATGTGTGATAATTAAATAATAATAATAAAAAATAGATGATAATTTAAAAAATAATAAAAAATATCTAATAACATGAAAGTGTAATGTAATTAACCCATTTCACTTACATGCTTGCATTAATTTGTGTTTTACCTTCTTTGATTTTCTATTGGCTTAGAATTAATTGTTCTTCTTCATTCTTATATTATATATATTGACTTTTTGCATCAAATGCTAAGTCTTAAGAGTATACTCCGATCAACTTTTGCGTGTCACTTATAGTTTGATATCTTGAATTAGTAACAGGGATGACAATAAGTTTAGCCGAGTTTAAATCCGTCCAAGTTAGAATTTAACCTGATCGCTTTTGTTGGAATTCTAGCCTAGACCAATCGTGATCGCTTATATTTTTTGATTAAAATATAAAAATGATGTCATTTTTTGCAAAACGATATCGCTTTAGTTATATGTGTCAAGCTTCGGGTCTGGGCAGTTGGAGCTCAAAGTTGGGCATGTCCTAGTTAGCTCGGATCGGATCTGGCTCGTTGACCTCGAGCTCAATTGTCACATCTGATAATTCCTTTTTTTTTTAGCTTATTGGAAGAATAGAAATTGGAAGGACATTGTCTAAATTGATTATATAACCAAAAGCATTGTTATTCCAAATTATTATTAGCAATATTTGCATATAATCATTGTAAATTAGCAATCATCGTAGGATATTCGAGTAATTTGATGTAGAGACTTTAACACATTATTTATAATGGTTCTTTTTAATTTATAATTTTTTCAATGTACATAATTTACATTTTACTTTAAAATTTTATTTATTTGAAAGATATAATATTTTTAATATTAAAAGAAGAGTTAATTACGTTAAGATCTAATATTCAGCCTTCTTTAGACCACGTCAAATCTCCTGTTCCAAATACTCTGTTCCAATCATGTTCTATTAAATCTCATCTATTCATTTATATAAAGTCCACGTAAATGTATGAATGAGATTTAATATAACATGATAAAAATACCATAATCGGTATAAAAAATCTGATCTCTCCTTAAAAGGACAGAGTTAGGAATATAATACGGATTCCGAATTCAATGATGGCACATTTTCCGTAACAATTATAAAGTAATCTTTAGATTCAGTTCAGTGGGGTGGACTCAGTCTTTGAGATGCCATTGCACTTATCATAAATTAGAGATGCATCGTCATAATCTAATCAATTAAATATCATTTGAAACTGATACGATCCGAAAGGAATGGGCCAAGTGATAGGAGAAAAAGTTTCTATCTTGAATTTTGTAAAAAGGGATAGGTTAGTTTATTGTATTAAAATTAAAAGTAATATCGAAAAGATAAGAAATTTAAAGATTAATTGATATTAAATTGTTATAAAATTAGTTAAAGATTGAATAAAATTAAAAAGTTTTGAAATATAATTAAAAGAGATTGTTTGTACTTATCAAATAATTTTAAGTTTAATTTTAAAAAATTATTAAATGAAAATTAATTGATTTATTTTAATTTATAAGAATCTATTAATTTACAAAAATTAACTAATTAATTAATTAATTTAATAATAAGGGTTATTAAAATAAATCTAATTGAAAGTTGACTAGTTCGAGATTTTTAAGTTGAATTAATTGAGTTTTTTAATCCGTGGTTCATTTCATTACTAAGATTTTATTATTGATCACCTTAATCGAGTTTGTAACTTAATCCTATATTATTTATTCGGTAAATATTGTATTTAAAGGATGTGATTTATGAATTATATCATGACTTCATAAAAAATTTGTTGACTTTAACATTAAAAATTCATTATTAATCACTTAAATCGATTCCGTCACATAATTTTAAATTATTAAATAAAATTATTAAAATATGTATTTTGTGAGATATTATAGGTATTAAAATTTTACTTAATGCACACTTAAAAAAGCTTTCATTGTATATTTCCCTGTGAAAAAAAATGTTATGTCCGTGTAAATGAAATTATTTGAGTTGGACCATAATAAGCTTTTACTTAGTGATATTATACCTTCTTCGCTTTTTAAAGCTGACCTGACATTATTTTTAAATTGTTAAATAGATCACATTGTTAAATAATTATTTTTTAATTAATCAAAAAGTGAGTCTTACAATCACGTGACAATAGGAACTACTATTTATACTTTTCAAAAGGTAAGTGTTACTTGTCACGTGACAATAAGACTCATATTTATATATTTTAGATACTGAGACTCACTTGTTATATGACAATAGAATCACTTTTTATTTAAAATTAACGTGTTTAACTAAAAGTTAATCTCATTAAACTTTTCATTCATTTACGGTTTGTTTTGAATGTTTTGAAAACGTTGAAGTTTAATTTAAACGCTTAGAAACATTAAGCCTCGTAAAAGTATTCATTCTTCCCTTCTCTTTTTTTTTTCATTTGTTCTTACAAACTTTTAAAAGAAAATTTGGACCATTGTTTGAAGAATACACATGTAATGTCAAACAACAAAACTTGTGGTTCAAGAGGAGGGAATCCAATACCCATCAACTAGCAAAAGAAAGGATAAGTGGATGGATTTAGGTACATGGAATACTAATTAATATATAAGAAAGATAAATCATCCATAAGAGGAAGCAAATGAATGGTATAAAAATGATCTATTATGCTTTTGCCTTTCCATAATGGTATTCCATTAATGGTGTGAAGAAAAGAAGAGGGAATAAAAAGTCTTAACATGTGATTAAAGCATATATTCATCCACTAATGAAAAAGGTTAAGAAACATTGAAAAACGGTGTCATTTTCCTTTTTGGTAACTTAGAGGGTAGTCAGTAGTTTTAATGGGTTATATGTATATATTTGGAAGATGATTAGATTTTCTGTTCTGATTATAGTGTTCCTATCATGTTCTATTAAATTTCATGAATACATTTATGTGGACTCCACAGAAATGTATGGACGAGATTTAATAGAATAGAATAATTAGAATAGAGGATTTGATGTGATTTAGAAGAGAGTGAGTCACGTAAATATTGTATGAGATTTAATAGAACAGAGTTAAATATAAAGTAACTGAAATAGATAATTTGATGTGATTTGGAGGAGAGTGATTTAAGGTTAACTAGTGGATTTTATTATAAGAAAAAACAATCAAAGTTCACAGTGTCCACTTACTAATATGGACAAGGCATGATTTAGATGAAAGAATTTCAGAACCAACACTCTAATTATGTCAAGTTTTAAACCTTTTTGAATTATATATGTAATTCACTACTGGTATGTTTTGTTCAATGGAATAGAAATTCTATTCTTAGTGTATTCCTAACATTTATGTACTATTGGAATAGAAATTCTATTTTTAGTGTATTCCTAACATTAATGTATTATTGTGTTTGGTTAGAAAAAAAGAAGGAGAATAACTATTATGAGGTTTTGTTATTTCCTAACCATAAGGAATAGCTAAAAAATATCAGACCTCATCTCTAGCTATTTCAATAATAATAATAAATTAATAATAATAATAAATATAACTGATAAAAATAATAAATTTACAAAAAATAAAAACATAATTTATAAAAACAATAAATTAATAATAATAAAATTAATAATTAGTAGAAAATTAACAATAATAATTATTAATAATAATACAAATACTAAAATTAATAAGAATAATAAAACTAATAATAATAATAATTAAAAAATTAATAACGACGACGACGACGACGACGACGACAACAACAACAACAACAACAACAATAATAATAATAATAATAATAAGGATTTTTTTGTCTTTTTGTTGGTTTTTTTTTGTCATTCTAAATTTATATTTTTAAACCAAACATTGACATAGAAATTCTTTAACAGTAAACCAAACAAAGTAATACTCATTCTATTTCATTCTTTATCTCTTTTATTCCTGATAATAACCATTCTATTCCTATAGTTTTGGAAAAGAAAAAAGGTCGAGCAACTTAGTGTATTAACAAGGATTATTTTTTAATTATCTAAATTTTAAAATTAAAACCTTAATTAAAAATGCCTTTCGTTATTATCGATGTTTAATTTTTAAAAATCAAATCGGAAACTAAATGGTAAGACAAAAATGTTTAAAGTATAAAAGGTTCAACCAAATCGTCATAAAATTGGTTAAAGATTAAATAAAATTAAAGAATTTAAAATATGATTAAAAAATGCTGTCTTTAACTTAAAATTTAATTGAAAAGGAAGATCATTAAATGAAAATTAATTAATTTATTTTAATTTATAAAAATTGACTAGCTTATAAAAATTGACTAATTAATTAATAAACCCATCAATTTTTAACAACAATGTTACTAAAACAAATTATACCAAAAAATTAAAAATTAAACCAAAAAATTAACTAATTCAAGATTTTCATAATTTAGTCGCCAGATATAGATCGATTTTTTAATCATTATATCACGTAAAAGCTAATATTTGAAAGAGTTATATAAACTCTCAAAGTATCGGTCTTCACGTATATCAATATTAATGAAGATAATCTTTTAAGTTAGATTAAAAAATTTTAAAAATTTAAAAATTGATAAAACATATATATTTTTAATTTATTATCCCTTTAAATTTCAAGCTTCTACCTGAGTAAGATGACGGGATTAGATCTTTTATTTTGATTATGATATTTTTATCTTATTATATTAAATTTCGTCAACATATTTATATAGATCTTACGTAAATAAATGGATAAGAAATAATAAAATAAAAGAATAACGTAATACTGTAATAGAGGATTTGATGGCGCGGTGTGAAAGGTAAAACCGAGAATGACGTGAGATTACAATGACATGCACATATAAAACCTTACTCTAATCAAAATGATTGAGTGCAATGAAAACCGATGTGCTAGTCGCTCCAAACTTGGGTAGGTTACGGCTTGCATCAGCTACAACGACACGCATGATAAGTTGATTTATGTTTTCTAACAAACATTTTAATTGGTTTTATAAAATATTGAAGGCTTTAACTTTGTCTTTTTGGTGGTTTCTTTGCACATGGAAAGGTACAAGATTTAAAATATTTAAAATAGGTACAAGATTTATAAAATAAAAATTTAAAATTTATAAAATAAAATTTTCTTTTTGGTGGTTTTATAAAATAGGTACAAGATTTAAAATATTTAATAGATATTAGACTATCATAGATAAAAATTAAATAAAAATTTAAAATTAAAAAAATGATTAAAAGATATTGTTTTTACTCATTAAAGAATTTAAAATTTAATTAAAAAAGATATTGTTAAATAAAAATTTTAAGTTACAAAATTTGATCAATTAATTAATAAAATGATCGATTTTTAACAGCAACAGTTATTCAAGTAAATTAAATCAAAAAATTAAAATTGAACTGAAAATTTAGTTAATTTAACATTTTTATCTTAAGTTTAATTAATCTTAAATTTAATTAAAAAATTATTAAATAAAAAAATAATTAATTTTTTAGTTTATAAAAAATAATTAATTTATAAAAATTGACTAGTTAATTAATAAACTAATTAGCTTTTAACAACAAAAATTATTAAAACAAATTAAACCGAAAAATTAAAAAAACAAAAAATTAAACGATTCAAAATTTTTACGCTTAAACCGAATAAAACAATTGAATTTTTCATTCATTGACTTATACCAACTCTACCTATTATCTCTTTCAAGAATTTAGGCACCAAAATGTTCTGAACTCCGAGTTTGTCAGTGATCCACTTTGCAAATATCATCATCCACAGGCCGAAATTTCAATCTATAAAGGATCAACCATAGAGGGTATTTCTTCTTTTTCGGTAAAAGTTTGGATACATTTCAATCTATGATTGGCCAATTTCCAAGAAACCATCCATGATTAGAGCTGAGTATACGTGACATGAACACATTGTTACACCAGTAGTAACAGACTTGGCGGTAGAAGAACCATACCTTGAGAGTTTGAACAATCGGTGTAGCAATTAACTACTGCGTACGCCAGTTATATTAAGACATAGGCCTAATGAAACATAACAAACTAGGCAAGACATTAATCTATAAAGCCGTGGGATGATCACTGACAATGTCGCTAAAAGAGAATTTAGAGTCAATGGCATGCTTTATATTCAGTTAACAGAAGAGGCAAAGAGCCCCTTTGAGAATCTTGATCCGGCATAAACAAAGCTGCTGAATTGAATCCTTTATACAAAAACTTGCTTTCAATATAGAAGCATTCATTTCTGCAGTCAGTTGTCGAATGAAACAGCCACGAAATGGAAAGATCTTATAGTTTTCATCCTTAATCATAAGGTATTTGGATGTATGCTGCATCACAGGCAAAAGGGACGTCAGCATACATACCGGCTAGAGCACACCGTATGCACTCCAAGACCGTGAATAGGTACCCAAATGCCACGAATGTCCAGAAGTGCATACCCAATTTACCCCAATAAGCAGCAAGCGGCATCCAGCGGCTCACGGTTCCTATCACCTGGAGAGCAATCTCTAACAGCATGCCCATCACCACATGAAATCTGAAGAAGTGTGGCCACTCCTTCCTCCTCACAACTCCAAGATATGCAACAAAGAAATATGCCATCAAGAACCAGCTTGGTAACCTCCCAATGGCTCCAAGGAATGGATAGGTCAAAAACTCAAAGTTTTCGAGAAAGGGGTGCAAGTGGTATGCTGTCTCGGCATACATCCATGTTTCATGAAGAGGCATTAGATAAGGAAGGCACGCTAAAGTCCTCCACCACCATCTAGGTTTTCTGGTCATTGGTGGATACCGGAAACTGGTCGGCACATCCTTCGAGGCTCGAGGACAGGAATAAGACCTACTTCGTCTTGGTAGTAGGGGAATGGTATGGGAGAGTCCAATTAAATTGCCACCTAAAAGTGGGCTTGAAGCAGAAGAAAGATATGAAGATGGCACACCTGGTATTAAGAAAAAGAATTAAGCATAAAGATTGGAACATTTCAGATTCTCCACAGATTTGGGATTTTCTTTGAAGTTTAAATGAGTCAGAATCCTTGTTCAGTAATATCCCTCCAATTAGCAGGAATACGGAAAGGAAACTAAAAGAGTTAAAATCCGACAACAATACTTTCGCATACCTGTAAACAACCAGGATTTAGTTTCCATGAATCCTCTACATGAATTCCTGACACTTGACAGTGCTGCCTTGGCAGGAAAACACGGAGCACACACAGAAACCAAGTAACTAGGCACATCCTTACATCCCCCGGTATTTGTCAAAGCACATCCAACATTCATTGTACAGCTATTTGAAGTCATTGGCACATACCTGGATCACAATCATTCAAACAATATGACGCAGAATGATATGAGAAACAACCTCGACATGAAGCTGTAACCCACGCTAGAATAACCAAGTCATAGTTGTTTACATAGGATCAACAGAACGTAGTTACGCAGAAAAGGAACACCAGGCCCACACGGATTACCAATTCCCAACCCTTTACAAATTCATCTTCTTAATGACAAAAATTGCAAACTTGTTTGAAACGCATTAACTGTCATCTGCCATGTAATTACGTCACTAATTTCACCAAATTAACTATACAATTTTCAGCAGCAAAAATGAACAAATAGATGCATTTCTTGATTGATGTGATCTTCATCCATCATCAAACAAAAGCACCCACAAGACACTTAAAAAGATATAGAAGAATCTTGCTGATTACCAGGTTATGAGACAGAAATATGCAACACTACCTAACAACAGAAAAGCCACATTCCTGGCACCTTTCTTGCTTAAAACGCGCCAGATTAAACCGAATTCCCATCAGCTTGGAAACTAATCAAACACTCTACCATTAGTCTACGACAACTAAAATACACCTAATGTGAGTTTTGAGAACCCCCTTTTTTTTTTTTCTTTTTTCCTTGAAGAGTACTAAAAACCATGGTCAAAGTCAATCACTTCAAAATAACACCACTTACAAGCCACAAAACCAAAAGGGTATACACTTCCTTAATATCATGTTCTAAAATTATGTCAACATAACCTATCATTTCTCTGAACTCCAACCAATCCCCACAAGAGAAACCATGACAAGCAGTCTCCATATATGTACATTAACAAGCGAGAATGAAGCTTTCTTCGTGAATTAGCCTGGGAGAGCGTGAAAATACTTACCTTGACTTCAAATATCGAATCTTCCGTTCACCTGAGAAGAAGAAGGCGTTAGCTCAGTAGGGTTCTGAAATTGAATTGCATCATCATATTCATTCCCTGGTTTCACTAATTCTATCCTCGGCTTTTGTCCTAACATGTGTTGTCCCTCATAGGCCCAATTCCTATGGGCTTATGGCTCAAATTCGAAGTTATGACATCACTGCGTCCGATCAGACAAGCTAGTTAATTGACGTTCAACATGACCAATCTTTGTTCCCCCTCAAATCTTTTGTCCCAACAACCCTGGCCTAATCTTATCTCAGTGCATCCAAACCATCCATTTATATGGGTCTCACATAAATAAATGATTTGGATGCACTGGGATAAGGTTGAGCCAGGATTGTTGGGACAGAGGATCAAGTCCCCATTTATTCAATGCCCAAGTTGTACCCTTAACGAGAGATTAATTATCAAATTTTTATGTCATTTTTATGAATAGGGTTTTATTTTTGCGTTATCCAACTCCAAGAATGGGGTTTTTTCATTTCTATCCGAGTCACGACTTAAAGTTCGGATCATGCTCAAACCTTTCAAGCCAAGTTCAGTTTGAATAGTCAAACAGTTCAAAAAGTTTTCGATACAAACAATTTGACTTAAAATTTTATCATTTTAGGTCAATTTATCATCACTCTGTGAGAATTCATGTTCATCTTTTAGAATGATCCAAGTAGCGTAAGAAACTTTCGGAGCAGCACTTAGCGGTGGTTGAGTTTGGAGTAAAAATATACGAAACTAAAAGGTTGTGTGTTCAAATCTTCTTATTTGTACTATCGTGATCGAATTTATCGTATAGGATTTGCTTAGTACAGAGTATCCGGTTAGTATAATTTACAGACTATTGCATCAATCCGAAAATTTACTCAGTGCGCATCCGAAGGATAACAGCTGCGAATTTTTCCGTTTAAAAAAAAATTTCAGAGCATTTTTCTAATTTACTTAAAGCCTTAAGGTTTCGTTTGGTAATAAATAATGAAAGATTCAGAATAAAAAACATAAAAATGAGAATAAAAAATGAGAATCAAAATAAGAATGAAATTATTAATCATACGTGATTGGTATAATATTAAACAAAGTTAATAGTTATATTGTATTTGATATTAAATATTAAAAATGTCAATGAGAAATTTTTTAACTCATATTTTTTTATTATATAATTTATTTTGTACATTTTTATTTTAAAATAATTAATCAAAAATTTTCAATGATTTATAAAATTATTAATTTTTAAAAAATTATTAATTATTTTTATAATAAGAATAAAAGTATTAATAAAACAGAATAAAATAACTATTAAAAAATAAATATAAAACATTATGATAAGAATAAATATCTTGATAATATTTTAATAATAACTTTTTTCTCTTATTCCCGATTCTAACATATACCCACACTTTCGAATGAAATAAAAGTTTATTCCTTATTTTCCCTGTTGTTAGTAATCAAATAACTAAAAAGTTAGAAAATAAAGATTACATTATCATTTACTCTTTTTTATTACTGATTATCAAACAAGACTTATAAAGAGAATGCGAATAGATAATGCAGATATGTTGCGATTTGTAAATATTCAATCACTGAAATTCAAATTATTAATTTATGAAATACTTTATTTGAAATACGTAATTTACAAATTAGTATGTTTATTTAATTTATTTAATGCTAGTTTAAAAAAAGATAATTACATTCTATTATAAATGAAATTCGTATTTACATATATTTGGCATAAGATAATGTAAATAACTAGATTATTGTTGATTTGCCAAATCATATTGATGAGAACAAATCAAGTTGGTAGTTTCCTGGAGAAGGAAGACAATTAAAGATTAATTTGTAAGTTATGAACTTATGATGAACACAATAAGCATGTCCCTTTTTAATTACCATCAATAACAAGGTCATTCCTTATAAATTTTTTTAAAAATATTAAAAACGATGTCGTTTTTAAAGTAACAGTCGAGCTCGGCCGAAAACTTTTGACCCATAGCCAATTAATCGGGGCCAAAATTGACATCTTTGTCCGAATATAAAAATCAGCTAAAAATGACTATGATGGATTTAACTTTTCAAAATAATGTTAATTTGATTTAATTCAAAGATTTTCTTTCGAGCACGAACTTGTCCTAAAAGATACGCTAATCCCTTTGCACGATAATTTGACTTAGTTCCGTTAAAGCAAGATTCAACCTTGTCCTGTAATCATTGATCAACTTACTTGTTCTCGAATACTTCACACCCTTGCAGTGTTTTACTAATTTAGCCATATTTGAAACATTATCAATTTTAATAAGAATTAATCATAAGTCATATCGAATTAAAATTTTGAAATAAGTATAGAAAAAAGCTCAAAACCTATTAAAATGGGCTTTAGACTCTTTCCTAAATTTTAGTTTTTTCAATATTGGGCTGAATTTCAGTCGAATTAAAATTAGAAAAATTTTAAAAATGACCAAAATGTTAACTCTATTTACAGTTAAGCCCTTCCGTTAAAAGCGGTCGAGATGAAGAGAAGAAAAGGACAAAAATAGCAAAGCATTATTTGTAATTGCTTATTCACTTACACTAGTTAGTACTCACTCATCACTTCCACCTTCTGTTTCTCTCCTCTAAAGCCGTTACAAACGATCGCCGCGAAACCCTGCCGCCATTCTCTGCCGCCAGGAAACCTCCTCTACTCTGGTTTTCAGTTTTTCGTCACCACCAGTTATTGTTTAGGTCTATAATTGAATCGTCTTCTGGCGAGATATCGATTTATTGGGTTTTTGAAGCTGCCAGCTTTCAATTGATTTTGAACAAACAGGCTCCTCGTGAACCCTAGTTTCAATGTGATTTTGGATTATTGGATTGTTCCCTGTCGTACGAACATTATCGTTATTCTTAATCTCTTGCTCCAAGTTTGTTTCCTTTCTCGTTTTGTTGGCTGCGTTTTATTACTTTACTTGTACGCTTTTTTTTTTTTGAAACAAAACAAAGTGTGGATTTGTTTGTTTACAAGTTCGAGTGTTGCATTGTTAAAGAACGTGAAAAATCGTTAGCTGGTATGAAGAGTTAACGTATGGAACCTTGAATCCCACTGCATGATCTTCAAAGACCTTTTGATGTTTGTAGAGATGCTCATTAGTTTAATTTCTCTCTGTTTTATGTTCACAATTACTGCTCAGATAATACGAAATTTGTTGTACGCAGATTTGAACAGCGCTTCAAGCGTATTGTTTATGTTCCTAGTAATTGGAAAACTCTAGGAAGAATCTTATGGATAGATACTTTAGTCTTAAGGCAAGGACATGCATTGTTGTTCTAATTGTTTTACATTGTTATGAGACAGTCCATTGAAGTGTCTAAGCAAGTTTTTGTTTTTCTTATGCTGTTAAATTCTTTAAGATCTTAAGTTATAACAAATTGGTTTATTTGGTCGCATTGTCTATTTTATTGTTTGCATATATCATGATAAACCCATTTTGCTTCCGTGATTTGTGAGTGTATGTGAATTTTTGGGGTTTGGGTTGGATTCTGGAAGAATGGTTGTTTTGCCATGTTGAATTTTTCTTATGTATTGAACTCCCAAACTTATTTGTTTTGAGATTCGAGCATTTTTCTCTTGCATGTTTCATGGGAAGTTCATTAGGATCATATATGGAATGGTTATGTTTCGTTTCTTCAGGATGATAAGGAATTGTGATTCCTCACTTAGGGACATCAAAATTTTTTAATTTATATTTTTGGAACATATCAACGTTTTTCATTGTTGATTGTCATTGATTTATGTTCATTCCTTTACCATATTGTCAAATTCTAAAGAAATGTCTCTCTATTCTCCTACAGGGATTTCTAGTCTTCTTTTGTGCTTGGTTTCCTTTTTGCCTCTGAACACCAATGGGAGCGGCTTGCTGTACTGCGCCAAAAGATAAAGAACACATAAATAGACATAGAATTGACACTTTGAATAAGTATGCCAAATGTTCCCCATCATGGACCTTCCCTTGGGAAAATCGAAAGCGTGTGGCTGGTGAAGTTGAGGACTCTTCTCATCCAAAGTCTCGTGGAAATAGCAGAAGTCTTGGTGCCGAGATTAAAGATCCAGTAGCTTCTGATCAGCGAAATCATTCTGAGGGGAGAAGTCAGCGTGACAGTTTGGGAACTCCTGACATGTTTGAATCACTGGTGCATCAAGGAATAGGTATGAATCTAACGTGTCAGCCTTCAAGTACATTTTTTTATCTCATTTTATTTTGGATAATAAACCCTGACCAGTGGGGTGAGCCTTGGAGCAACCGGTAAAGTTGCTCCTTTGTGATCATAAGGTCACAAGTTCAACGCACGGACACAGCCTCTTTGTAAAAATACAAAGGGAATATTGCGTCCATCATGACTCACCCCAGAATTCCACAAAGCGGGAAGCCTTGTAGACTGCGTATGTTGACTTTGACTTTAATAAAGCCTGACCATGCCTTTTGTGCTTTTGTCTTCGTTTCCCCTACAGACATTTTTTATTTCAATTATTTCCGAAGCTAGCTGGTCCCTGTTATTCCGATAGATATTTGATTCTTTTGGTAACTATTTTCATGTTTAATAAGTTGTTCGGAGTAAGCTAGTATAGTTACCCATTCATTAGATAGTACAGAAGCTAACGACAGTAAAATCTATATGGAAGTATTACAGGTTACAGAATGTTTTGTAATTCTTTGCTATCTATATGTGCAAGCTTTGGTGTCTGCGCCATCACTATGTTAATGTGGAAAACTTGTTCTAGGATATGATGTCCTTTTTTCCTTGGTTTTTTATTCTATTCTGTTCACAGTGAACAATTTCTTCAGCTTGCATGATAGAGATTTTTGCTAGTTGCTGTTATTAATTACAGTCTACTGCATTCATATCCTTTTGATTGCTTTTTATTTCAATTCCTCCCTCTTGCTGCTTAAAAGATAGACCCTGGTCTTTTAGATTGAACATTGAGCATATTCTGTGGACATTGAAACTTCTAGCCTCTAGTTTATTTTTAATTTTGGTGCATAAATGCTTGCTCAGTAATGCAATTGTTATCTGGTTAGCATTGATCTAGGGAATACTATTTTTTAGGTACCACCTTATCAACTAAAATTTGTTACCTTGTTCTTAGACTATAGTATAAACATTTATGTTATGATTATCAACTGACAATTCTGCATTTCAAGGTTTATAAATGTTTTTATCATTTAACCGTAGTTGAAGAATTAGTAGAAAGTTGATGTGAAGGAATTTTTATGCAAATACATGTTTGCTTTTAATTTTGTTGTGCATTGAAGATTAAAAATTTCAAGCTTAGTTTGATCGTTTCATTTTCTTTTTGGTACTTAATCATTCTAACACTCTTGATGCAGACGTATCTTTGAGAAGCAGCAACCTGGTTGAGGTGAGTTTTGACCTTTGAATATGTGAGAAGATTCCTGCCTTCCTCCTCTCTTGTCTAGAATTTTTGTTTTCTCTGTTGATGAACGATCTTCCATCTCTTTACCATTGACTATCTTTTAGGTAAACAGCTTGGCCGAATCGCTTGATGCTAGTGAATTATCTTCATCAAAGCTTTCATACACCATACCTTCTCCAATTCCAACTCATGTTCGTGATCCTATCCATGATCATCTACTTCATCCTAACACAACCTCATCCAGACAGTCTCAAATTTCACCTAGATATCATCTATTGAGGCAGACTTCTGATAGTCCGCTTCCAGGAATGAAGTCACTAAATAACTATGAATTATCTGAAGGAAGACCATCACTTGGACTTTCTTCTGGTAGCCATAACTTACTCATTGGTTCACATGGAGGATCTTCTGATTGTTGGTCAATAAAAAACTTTTCCGAGTTTGATGCCTCTTCTCAAAGAGAAAGGGGGTCTTTTGATAGTGAACAGTTTGGCTCTGACTTGAACAAAATAGGTGGTGGAAGCAGCAGGTTCTCACATTCTTCCTCCTCAGATCTATGCACTTGTGCAGCTTGCTCAAAGTTCTTGAATGAGAAATCTCAGAGGCAGAGCTCTGTGGTTTCTGTGCTTGTATGTGGTCATGCATACCATGCTGAGTGCTTAGACATGATGATAACAGAGATAGATAAATATGATCCGGCATGCCCGATATGTAAGGAAGGAGAGGAACGAGATTTAGCAATGTCCAAAAAGGCTTTTATAACTGAAGCTGATATAAAAATTAAGATCCACAAAATATTAAGAAACCAGGTTATAGATAGTTCTCTTGACCATGATTCTGATGATTTTTATCATGAAAGAATAGGTCCTCTGTAAAGCCATTCTTGAGAAATCACTCCTCATTTGAGTCCAGATGGAGTTCCTTTGTAGAAAAGGGTTCCTCCAAGAAGCAAGGTATTTGCGCACCAAATCATAAAGATTGAGAATCTTAGTAGTTGAATGTTAAATTTCTGTCTCTTGATTATCCCAGGAGACAGGAGTGATGCCAAGTTGTTTAACTAGTTCTAACTTAGGCAGATTTCTTCATTCTATTCTTCTATTGTAATTGGGTTTTGCGTCACTCTGCATGCAGCCTTCTTTTTTTGTCTTATAGAAAAGAAAGATAAGGAAAAAAAGAAAAGAACAATAGAACCACGTCATTTGATCTGTTGGTTTGAGGAAAAGTTTTAGGAATATTTTTTATTTTTTTCATATGATACTGAAGCAGCATCTTTATGTGCTGTTCAATTCACAACTTGTGACATTCTTGCGCCATTAATGAATGGTAAGACTAGTTCTACATGCGAGTGGTATCATTATTTGCTCAGTAGAAGTTGTATAGGATGATCAAAGTGCAGTGCAGGATGAAGTTGATGGGAACGACAACATTTGCAAGAGACCAAGGCTTTGAGAAAAAGGTGATAATTTTATGATTTTGTACGACTGATTCGTTTCTGGAACTGGCTTATCCTGTAGTTTGCTTATGTTAACATCAGTTGATTCACATTAGATAAATGATAGAGTAAGAATTTTGAGTAGGACTAGCAATAGGTCGGGTCGAGTCCAAGCATACTTTACGCCTTTACAAACGGTCCAAACGTCGTTTTGATTGGTTATATTAGAATGACATTGATCGAGTCCAAGCATACTTTACGCCTTTACAAACGATCCAAACGTCGTTTTGATTGGTTATATTAGAATGACAATGTTCTATCAGGTTATTTCGAGCTTTCTGAGTCGAAACTAACTCTTCAAACCCAAGTTTGATTTAAAATCTGTCAATCCGGGACTGACGGGTCAAGGTCCAAAGGGCCAACCCTGGCTGCGAGAAAATGTTTTATGTTGTCTTCATAATGAGTGGAACAAAAACAAGCCGATGAGATAGGAGCAAATATGGCAATCGAGTCCAGATATATATATATACTTCCGATTGGGTCAAGCCGAACTAATTTTGCCAAGGCTAAATGAAAGAAGAAGAGCAAGAAGATGGGCAAGCAGTAGATGAGAGAACCATAGGGTAGGAATTCCATATTTGGAAGTTAACTTTTGAAGCTAATCCCTGAAAACTCAATACAACTTTTCACAAAGGCATTTAGTGATGACTAAACTAATGTTTTAAAAATTACATGGAAAGTTAAACTGGTAAAATAAAAAATTTAAAGTTTAAAAGGATCAATTATAATTAGACTGTCATAAAATTAGTTAAAGATTAAATAAAATTAAAGAATTTGAAATATAATTGAAAGATATTGTCCTTATCTATCAAATAATTTGAAATTTAATTGAAAAAA
>JANZXP010000006.1:1928515-1948494 GCA_027576715.1 Erythroxylum flavicans
AAAATAAAAAATTTAAAGTTTAAAAGGATCAATCATTATTAGACCGTCATAAAACTAGTTAAAAATTAAATAAAATTAAAGAATTTGAAATATAATTGAAAGATATTGTCCTTATCTATCGAATAATTTGAAGTTTAATTGAAAAAAGAGATTGTGATTATTAATTGATTTATTTTAGTCTATAAGAATTTATTAATTTACGAATTTACGAAACCGATTAATTAATAAATTTATTAATTTTTAGCAAAAAAATTTATTAAACTAAATCGAACCAAAAAGTTAAAAATTAAACTAAAAAATTAAACAGTTCAAAATTTTTAAGATTTAATTTAAGATTTAATTGGCCAAATCGGTTTGAATTTTTAATCATTGATAAGAATGTGACAAACTTACATTGACTTTAGATCAAATTAGACTTTTTTCCCTATCCCTAATTCAATATCTCAAGGAACGAACGAGTTCATAGCACATTTTTAAGTAACAACCATCTGTTCATTATCTTCTTCTTATCTTTTGACTATGTTATTTCTTCGCATATAAGAAACATAAAGCGTTAGAGTCGTGTGAAATCAAGAAATAACTCTTGCTGGTACAAACAGCGATACGCGAACTATCTATGTCTTGTTTTTTTTTTCTTTTTCCTTTTTAAGGTTAACCTCTCTTGTTTTATTCTTCTTTTACCTTTTTAATATACAAAAATAGAAAATAATAAATTAAAGCTAGAAATTAAAAAAAAGAAACAATAAAATAGGCATAATACTGCGTACTATTAAATCTCTCAAAATTTCACGTATCACCGGAATTCATACTGTATTGTTGTTGTTGATACTTATTAATAATGTTTTAAAAACGGAACCAATTTGGCCAATTTAAAAACAAAAATCTTAAATCAGTTAATATTTTGAATCAATTTTTAATTTTTTAATTTGATTTAGTTTAATAATTTTTGTTGTTAAAAATCGTATTAGAATTTTTATGAATATGAGATACTCTAACACTCCTTTTCAAGTGCAATTGAGACTGAACATCCAGTTGTTACTTGAAATAAACGTAGTGGTAACTGGATCGGGCTGTTGGAACTAGACATCCAGACGGACAACTAGGAAATTAATAATCCGGACCAAACCTGCTCTGATACCATATTAGAATTTTTAATATAGGTAAAGGTAGAGCCCATTAACAAGAATTGAGTTTGGAACAACTATTGCTAAAATTATTAAAACTAACCATTTAGATAGTTGATCCTTACCACCTACTAAATCTCTCAAGATCTCGCGTATCACTGGGATTCATACCAAGTGTTGTTGTTGTTGATACTTATTATCAATGTTTTAAAAATGGAACCAATTTGACCAATGTAATAACAAAAATCTTAAATCAGCTGACATTTTGATTCAATTTTTATTTTTTAATTGATTTAGTTTAATAATTTTTATTGTTAAAAAACGTATTATAATTTTTATCAATATGAAATACTTTAATATTTCTTCTCAAGTGCAACTAGGACTGGACATTTAATTTTCACTTGAAACAAACTCAGTGGTAACCGGATTGGGTCGCTGGGACTGAACATTCAGACAGACAATTAGGAAATTAATAATCCGGACCAAACCTGCTCTGATACCATATTAGAATTTTTAATATGGATAGAGTGTAGAGCCCATTAACAAAAACTGAGCTTGGGTCAACTATTGTCAAAATGACTAAAACTAGTTATTTGAATAATTGATCTTTACCACCTATAAACCCTTTAACATTTTCATGTTTGGTCAATATGAAATACTCTAACAAACCGATCATTTTATTAATTAATCGACCAATTTTTATAAATTAAAATAAACTGATTAAATTTTATTTACTAGTTTTTTAATTAAACTTTAAATTTTTTTATAAATAAGGATAAATTTTCAATTATTTTTAATTATTAATTATTTCTTTAATAATAAGATTATATTATGTAGCCGTTAGCTGCTAGCGTGTAGGAGCAGAAGCGTGTTAATGTGATAGAGTGACGATTCCACCTACTCCCTATTACAGCTAATATAAATCTTATTAAAATAATCAACAAAAACAAGGTTTGCTAATTATTTTGGATCTTCTTCTTGTTTAGTATCTTTTATTTTCAAAATTATTTTTTACTTCTATAATATTATATAATTCACTTTATTAATTTTCTTTGTCCAATCATATTACATTATTTTAAATAAAAATGAAATTTAATAAATGTATTGTGTGTATAAATTTAAAAAATTAAATAACACAATATTCGATATATTTAATTATTTTTGGTTAATTAAAATTATTATTATATTTTAAAATTATTATTTATTTTGTTTAATTATTATATAAATTTATTTATCATATTTTGCCAAATTTTTATTAATTAATAGTTCTAAAATAATATTATATTAAATTTAATACTTCTAATATTACTATTTTTTGAATAAAAATTAAGGAGATATGATAATTTAAAAATATTTATGTATTTTAAACAAATTATTTGAGCAATTGAATTTTAAAATTTTGTTTATGTATTATTATTATTATTTATGGTTGCAACAGTTAAAGTAAGAGAAACAAAGACTTGGTTTGCGTTAAAAGGAGGCTTAATGCTTACCAACTGGTGGTTAGGCTATGAAATTGAACACTCTTAAGCAAGAACCAGAAGCAACCACCGTAACACTAACACCACCGCAACCCCATTTGATCAAAACAAGAGAATTTTGTAGTTAGTATTCATGAAAAATGTAACCTTTTTGGATTGATGATGGCTTTTATCCACACGTGAGAGGAACTTGGAAATGCCGGACCAGACAATTATGTTAAAATAATGATTTGTTCCGCCCTCGTTTTTCATAAACTAATGTAGTTGGTTGTCCGTTAGTTTGATATAATATAACTACCAGACACCATTTTAATAATGTCTTTTAATTGGTTTGGTGTCTTTGTTCCAATGATAAGGAGGTTGGTTCTGTTCGTGGAATGATATCTCTTGGGATTAGTTTTTTTTTAAACCTTTTGTCTATGTGTTTCGTAGCCGTTTTTGTTTCAGCCGGCACACTTCGCATCATTCTTGGGGGTTTTCCAGGTTCTTTGCTTGCACCCTTTTACTTTTTTTTTTTTGTAACTTGAATTCTGTGTATATGATTTGAGTTGCTCTTGTTTCTGTGATTGGCACACCTTCGATTCTTGGTTTTGTTCATAAGTTTTTTAGTGTGAAATCCACTGTATTGGATGGTTGATTTGGAGATGGAAACTGGGCTCCTCTGTTTCGTTTTGAGATCCCTCTTGTTCATGGACCTTTTGACTTTTGTTGTGTTTTTTGCTATTTATTCGATTTGGTGAGTTGTTTAGTCACTAGAATCATATATGAGTGATGGGTCTTCTTTATCACTAACTTCCCATTCTCTTAGCATTTTTATGGTAATGATTTCTTCAGTGGGGCTTCCATGGCTGCTCTGCTGGTCATATGTCAACTTGACATGGGAAGAGGAGTGACTGTGAGATTTATTTTCTTGTTTCTAGGGAACGAGTGCGAGAGGGGAAGAACTATCAGCTTGCTAGGACCCTGCTACTAGCAAATTTTGGAACCTTTTTTTACAACAATCCTGCTGTGTATTCTTGATGTGAAAACTCAATTAAGAATCTTAAAGTGATGGTAGTTGAGTCTAATTTTTAGAACTTCATTTTTGCCAGAATTTGCTGGTCGGATCATCATTCGGTGAGGACCATTACATGTGCTTTTCTGTTGATCATATTCTTATGAAGAGCACCTGGAGTGATCTATTCTTAATCTCAGTGTTCTTGTTGTGACATTTAAGAGTAAAGTGATGGCCACCTATTGCCCTAGTCTAAGTGGCCAGAAAGACAACTTTCAAGAACAGTATCAAGTTGACCAGAAACAGATCTCTTATTCCAATCTGCAATCCGAGTTTAGTAATTTAACGAACTATATCGATCAATCTCCTACTGCTGGATCATATTTCGAGATTCAAAATTGTGAGGAATTTCGCCCTCATGGAACTAAAAGTGAAATGATGTTCATTCCCCCTACAAGCCACGCAAATTTGCATTCAATTGATAGGCAATTGAACATGGAAACAGGAGATGCAGCTGAAAACCATGTTAGTGGAAGTTCCCATGTGATTTCAAGGACTGATATAGGCATATCAGATGGTGAACCGATCGGTCAGAATCAGGGATTATCTCTAAGCCTTAGCACACAGATGCCACCAGCAGTTTCTGTACCTTCATTTCAGTATCAGCATCAGAACCTAATTTTGCCTTCTGCATTAAGCAGTCATGTTCACGTGCTTGAGAAGTGGATCGAAGGAGATGCAAACAACCAAAGTGCAGACTTGAGAGATTCTGAATCTGTTTCCTCTTTTGCTGGAGGTAACCAAAACTATGTCAAGGCTGAGGCTTCTCACAGTTCTCAGTTGATACTAAGCCATGATGGTCTGCATATGAATAAGTATATGCATGATCCAACAAGTTACGTAAGCACTACAACTAATATCTTCAATTCCATGTACATCAAGTCCGCAAGGGAGTTGCTTGATGAAGTGGTTAGCATGAAAAAAGCTGTCAAGAAGTCTGAATCCAATAAATGCTTAGATGATTCCAAAGAGATTGATGGGAGGCTTAGCAGCCAATCTATTCCTCCCACTTCCAGTGGAATGTCACTAGAGCCTAGTGATTCTAATGCCAACTCCTGTGCTGAGTTATCACCTGCAGAAAGACAAGATACACAAAACAAGAAGACAAAACTTTTGTCTATGTTAGATGAGGTGAGCACATTTATTTCTCTGCTATGTGATACTATTTGGTTTTGATGTCTGATAATAAGAATTTATATCATTCCTAAAATTCTGAATCATATGCATTCAAATTTGCGTGATAATGCTCAGAAGATTAGAACGGGTAGCATTGGAGGTCTAAATTGCATATAGAAGCATGTGAACGAAATTTAATAAAGCCGAACTATGGTAGTAATAAGTACGAATAGCCACTTTTACAATAGACTCCTGAGGGAGAAAGGACTTCAATCCACTCTTGCTTTCTTGCACAGAAGGCCGCTGCTCTCTACCATATTTTGTGAATTTTCTATCTTTTTGTCTAGGCATGTAATTTCTTTATCTCTGAATGCATTTCAATCCAGTATTTGCTTTCTGGTTCAGGATGGTTTCTTATTGTGACCATATTTTGTGGAAGATTTATGTTTTCTCTTTAAGGCGCTGTAGTTTATATTTCTTTGGGTTTATTTCAGTTCTGTTTGTAAGGTTGCTTGAAATTCAATCTACACTGCTTACTTCAGTGAGCTATGATTAGTTCAACAATTGGTTTTAACTCGGCTTCCTGTATGAGCTTTGCCGAAAACATGATGGTGATTTTTTTGCTACAGGTAGATAGAAGGTACAAGCATTACTTCCATCAAATGCAAATTGTAGTGTCATCTTTTGACATGGTAGCTGGCCATGGAGCAGCTAAATCTTACACTACAGTTGCACTACAGACAATTTCACGCCATTTTCGGTCTTTGCGTGATGCAATCAGTGGGCAGATAGAAGAAGCTAAGAAAAGACTTGGAGATCCTGATGCTTCAATGACTGACCAGAAAGGTATACCACGTCTTCGCTATGTGGATCATCATCTCAGGCAACAGAGAGCTCTACAACAGATGGGGGTGATAAGACATACTTGGAGGCCTCAAAGGGGACTACCTGAGAGCTCTGTGTCAGTCCTTCGAGCATGGCTGTTTGAGCATTTTCTTCATCCGTATGTTCCTCTATGCTTTTCCCTCCTTAACTTTCATTAATTGACTATATTTGAGTACAATTCTACTGATTTTGTTAAATTTCAGTTATCCAAATGATTCAGAGAAACTAACACTAGCAAGGAAGACTGGGTTGACCAGAAACCAGGTAAAGGTTCTGTTTCTGACTGACAAACCTTCATAGTGTACCAACATAACTTAAAACAGTTCCATTGAACATTAATTATGGATGGTTAAGCTCACATGTCAAGAACTTTCAGCAATCTCTTTATTGTTCTTTGAGTTGAAGGCTTACGTTTTACGTGTCAATGAGATTTGGTTGCTTGTTCTTCCAAATAATTCCACTGGTTTGCATATAGTCCGTCAGACTTTTGCCATATTTCTGATCTTCTCTGATAATCAGGTGGCAAACTGGTTCATAAATGCACGAGTACGCCTTTGGAAGCCTATGGTTGAGGAAATGTATAAGGAAGAGTTTGGTGAACTAGAGGCCAACTCTCAATTTTCTTTGGATGATCCGTCCAAAGCACAAGGAGAAAATGATTTAGCATCTGATGATAGGCTTGACGAATTGCGAGAAAGTGTAGTTTCTACTGCTGATAATTTTCCTTCCAACCAAGTCCATGACATAAATTCTCATGACATTCTTGATTCAGAAACAAACATACCCATTGCGAGGACATTGCTTAAAAATGATCATGATGTTGCCAACATCACAGATTTTGGGATTATGAAATTCCAACAAGACCAAATGTCTAAGGTTGATGATCAGAGTTTGTATAATCACAATGGGGATAGGAATCTGATGTCTTCCTCTGTTTTATGTGACATGTCTGAGTGGAGTAGCTATACACCCGGAAACCAGGTGTCTCTTGCTCTAAGATTACAACAAAATGGAAATGATTCATTTCCTGAATCTAAGGAAACCCACATCCTGGATTCAGGGATAGCAGATTCCTCTGCAGGACTTGATGCAGTTGATTATCATCCCATGAATGTGGGAAAGCAACAGGGCAGGTTTGGTAACTCTCATATGTTCCATGATTTCGTAGTGTGAAACAAACCTGTGTTCAGAATCAATATGGGTAAAGAGACAAAAAGAAAACGAAGCAATGTACTGAAGGATCAGAAATAGAAGGAGAGGATCCACAGTGTTGGTTCTTGAAGAATCATCATTATCAAGTATAGATGTACATATGGCTGTGATGTCCTCAAATAGGTTCTGTTAACAGTGTAGCTATATCTGTAAAGATTTAAAAAATAATAATACGGTTACTGGCTTTTGTACTTAGTTGAATAAGGAGAATTGCACAAGTAGAATGGTATATCATTTTGTTCAGGTCCAAAATAAAATTGGATAAGAGGATGAAAAGTTGATTGTGTATTGCAATAATGGATGTCTCTTTATCAAGTAAAGGTAAAGTTGTGTATTACTAAACTTTTCCAACTCCGTGTTTCGGCAAGACTTTCACTAAATGTTGTTATTGTTGTGTAGAAATAATGGATTTTGTTTTTATGTTAACTTCATTTTCCTTTTATTTTCTTAGGACATCCTAGTTTGAGTTGAAAAAAGGTTGATTCATTTGCTTATTTTGTTCTTATTAGTTTTAGACCATATAAGCGCTTTACTAAAAATATTATTAGTCATATAAATTTAAATTATAAATAAGAAAATATAAATAAAATAAATTTAGTATATTAAATACTTCATAAACAATATATTATTAATCATATAAATTTAAAATTATAAAAAATAAAATATTAAATTAAAATAAAATAAATATAAATAAAATAAATTTAGTAAAGAAAAATTTTTATAAAAAGATACGTTGGACTTGCTTTCTATTAGTTGAGGGTATAAAGGAAAATACTAATTATCAGAAGGTTATTAATAGAAAGTAGAATTTCTACTACAGGAGCACTTTTCTGTCGCAACCCTCTTTCTATTTATTGATTTCTACGGTGGCGCCGCATTTTCCTCCAACCTCCGATTGTTCGCCCGTAAATCTAAATATGTGACTACGTTTGAAAACTACAGCGGATAAATATTTATCCTCACCGCATTGCAGATCCAAACGCTGACTTAGACTACTTTCGATAATCTTGTTCTGAAGATTTTCTATTTAGTTCTTCACACCAATTTCCTTTTCTTTAAAAGGATAGGAAGAGGTGTCAACGCTGGATATCAAGAATCCAAATCTGGTAAAATCCTTAAAAACTTGAGATGAGAAAATATTGAGAAGGAAGGAAAGTGAATAGGACATTCTAAGCATAATATGTATCATTACTAAAAACTATTAAACAATTTTTAAGTGTCTGTGTATATATATATATATATATATATACACCTGGTTTTTAAAGTCTTTCAAGTTTTTTGAGTGACGTGAAGCTTATTAAATGGGCAGTATCATAATGTAATGAAGGTAAAAGTGTGACCAAAGGTGAAAACTCACGGGAAGAGAAGGAAGATGACAGAATTTATCGACACACTAACACTGTGATAGTTCAGGACATGCACAGCTGATGCTGAGTCTGATGCTGACACCTTTAATCTTAGCAGTGTGGTGTGGGCCTCTCAATCTCAGGTCCCCTAGTAAACACAACAATGTCACACAACCAGAGGCTGACAACTGGAGGAGGAAGAGGAGAGGAGGAGGCCAAAAGGAACAAAGATGGCAATCATTACTTGAAACAATTCGAAAAGACTAAACCATATTTAAAAGGAAAAGAAAGAAAACCCAGAATCAATCTTATCAGTAGCACACCAAAACTCCTTCGGCATCAGATTTCTTATTTTAGTTATAATATTTTTATTATATTCTATTAAATCTTTAATAAAATAGAGTTAACTGATTTTAAGATAGAAGGAAATAAAAAGAAGCCATTTTTACTTTTCCTGCTTGTTCTTGGAAAGTAGTGATGACCCAACGTCCTTTCAACATCGATGTTTGATTACAACACCAAACAGGAAATGTTTTGATATTCCCGTCTCAGAATCTGTCAATCTTAAAACTGGGAGTGTGCAAAAGATAGGCCACTTTTTCCATCCTCTTTTTTACAGATTACAGTGGCCCAGGCTAGAGCAGTTTTAACATATTCAGACTCTCATCCTATTCCTCGACTTGTGATGAATGAATAAATGAGAGAGGGAGAGAGTTTTTGAGCATGAAAGTACTTTTGAGTCTTCCAAAGAAATGCATTAAAGCTGAACTATTGATGCTTTTGCTTGTCAGGGAAGTTGAGGACCATCTTTCTTGTCAGTTTCTGTATCTTTACTTAGCCAATGAGCTACGCTTCTTTGAAGAACCACTAGAGGGCTATGTCTCTAGGCATTGTAGCTGTTGGCTGCTTGGATTTAGACCTGTTTATTACTTCAGAGGCCGAGAGAGATGGAGGTACATAGGCGTCAGTTTCTAATTCTCAGCATTCACAGATTGATGTAAGCTTTTTTAGCCCTGGACTCTTGGCATTCACTTCTTTTTGCTCGTTTAAGCAAGTTCTACTCCTCCTTTAGCTTTTAAATGTCCCTTTTTAGCACTGTTTAGTTCAATGCTCTAGTGGGTTTGGCCTGCGAATCTTATGCTTCTGTTAACCAGGTTAGGACAAAAGCTAGTCCAATTCCTGAAAATCATCCTTCAGATTACCTTTCTAAGCTTCTACTTAACAATCCAACTGCTCTGCAAGTTCTCTGCTGGTAACCCCATGATCTAGTTTTTGCATGTGAATGTGAAGCTTGAGTTTTCTTTTTTCTGTTGGAAATCTACCAAGAATGGAGCTCTGATACCAAGTATTCTAAGAACTCTCACCTATGGTTTCACAAGATTCACAAGCACATTCAACTTCTAGCTCAATGCAGCAGTTCAGTGACTCAGACCCCACCAGTCGTCAAAACCATTTCAATTACAGCACCTATGGTTCAGAGTTTAGAGGCATCAACATTTTCTCTGAGTCCCTTGGTGCTTTGCCTAACGTTCAATCCCTCAAGGACAGAATGTCCAGACCAATGAACTTTGTTCAAGCTTCTTCAATGGAGGAACAGACAGAGGTTGGTCATACAAGACATTTAATGGATCTTCTTGGAGCTACAGACGAGACCAACAATCAAACTCAGAGGCTCTCCTTGTCTCTTGGTTCTCACTTGCTCGTCCCTCAGGTTCAATGTAGGCAGAGACCCTTAAATACTGAACTTACAGCTCCGGGTTACTTAATTTCTGGTGAGCAGACAAGAGAAGCTTGCAACATAGGAGTTGAGGAAGTAACTACAGACTACTCCTTCAGTTCCAATGCATTTAAATCTTCTCCTACGTTGTATGAAGCAGAATCTTTTGCCATGGTTATAAGAAATTCACGATACTTGAAGCCTGCTCAGGTCCTTTTAGCAGAGATTGTGAACATCAGTGGGAAGACACTTGACATCAGTGACGAAAAGTTTGCAGACAAGTTCATACATGGCAGCAGAAGCGGAGCTCTGGGACTTTCTTCTCAGTTAAAAGCAGATTTGTACAGTAACGATCCCTTAACAGCTGATAAGCAAGCAGTCCAAGTTAAAATTGTAAAGCTTGTAGCACTACTAGAAGAGGTGGGTGTAATGAAATATCATTGTCAGGTTCTGTAAAAACCTGAAGTGTTAAAAACTTGATGTAACATACGTTTCAGGTAGAGGACAGATTTGAGAAATACTACCATCAGATGGAGCAAGTGGTACTATCATTTGAAGAGGTTGCAGGATCAGGAGCTGCCAAATCCTACACTGGTCTAGCACTCCAAGCAATGTCCAGGCATTTCTCAAGCTTAAGAGATGCTATTGTGTCTCAAATCATTACTGCAAGAAGAAAACTTTCACAGGATTTACCAAGAATCAACCGGGGTTTGTCACAGCTCAACTTGTTCGATGCAGATAATACCAGACAAACCAGGCTGTGTCTTCAACAGCTTGGAATCATAACAGGACAAAGGCAAGCTTGGAGACCTATCAGAGGTTTGCCAGAGGCCTCTGTAGCCATCCTGCGATCTTGGCTCTTTGAACACTTTCTCCATCCGTAAGCACTTGAACATGCACAATTAGTCTACGATCACTGCAATTAGATCTAGGTCTGAAGCAATTTTTTTAAATTACAGGTACCCTAATGATTCTGAGAAACTAATGTTGGCATCTCAGACAGGATTGACCAAGAATCAAGTAATGAAAGTTTCAAGAATTAGTTATTACCTTTCGTATTACGAATGGAATGGATTCACTGACGAAATTTATTGCTGTTCCAGGTCTCCAACTGGTTCATAAACGCTCGAGTGCGGCTATGGAAGCCGATGATTGAAGAAATGTACAAGGAGGAGTTTGCTGATTCCTCTGAAGACTCGAATCCTTCTGGTCCCGTGACAAGAGAAGGTGCTACAGATCGGTCAGAAGATTGAAAGTTCAAGTGGGATTCTCTTGTTTCTTCAGGTAATTTAGAATTCAAAGAGCAGAAGCTAGCCGTCTCTCAACACTTGAGAAGTTAACCAAATTTTGTAAAATGTTTACTTGTTCTGCAAATTAGTCTCTTCAGATCCTGAAGAACATTGTGATTTTGAAATATCACAGAACAGCTTTTGATCACAAAGACTGTTGTTGTGCACCCCTTATACTCTTAAATCTTATTTATACATTTACTTGAACTCTACGTAAATACGTGGATAAGATTTAATAGAAAATGATAAGAATAATATAATCGAAACAAAAAATGTAATCCTGACGTCAATTTTATGCTTAAAATCCACTAAATAAACAGCAAATTATATTTTATAATTATAAATAATATGAATTAAGCATGACAAATTAACCCAGACCCGTCAAGTCTAAAATTAATGAGCTAAGCGGGATTCGGCCTTATTTAAGTTTGTGCTTAGATATTCAAGTCCAGTCAATTTGAACTTTGATAATGTTTTTAATCCCTTCCAGTCATAACAGAATAATCATATTAGAACTAGAATTGATCTTAGATCAATCAACCAAATTAAAATTTATCACTATCAGGCTTAAAAAAATTTAAACTTTATCTTAGATTTTAAGGGACCAATCGATTAATTCAATATGGACAAAAATATAATTGCAACAAATTGGGATGATCATCTAAATTATAATTATATTATAGTTGCAAACGATAACAACGGTTAATGAAAGTCCCGTAGAGACACTGAATTTGAGATCTAATAATATGTAATCTTATCATTACATAGTAAAGAGGTTGTTTGCATATAATTGTAGCATGATAAATTACAATAATCATTGTGATTTTCAACTAAAATATCAAAAATCACTAAAATATTATTTGCTTGAATAGTATTTAGAGCAAAACTGGTTGGATGCTTAAAATCAAACTAGTTGGATTGTTAGCATAAACTTGGTTAGATCTAGAGATGGCAATAGGGCTCGACTTGTCCAAGCTTGACTTGAGGTCAATTGGTCAACCTCGAGTTTATTTTTGAAATTTTTTAGTTTAATTTTTAATTTTTAAAAAATTGGGTTGGACTTAATAAGGCTTAGGTCAACTCGAGCGATTATTCTCTTATCAAAACAACATTATTTTGATAAGAGAGTTTGAATTGTTCGGATTAGACTTCAAGTCGACCTTTTAGATTTAGACTCAAATTGAAATTTTATCAACTTAAATTTAACCTATTAGTTTCAAAATGAAATAGGTTGAACTTTAGTTTGTCAAGCCTACATATATATTATTCAATGTTTCAGTAATTTTTTATTTATTTATAATTTCAAAACGAAGACTTATAAATAAACTTAACTTATTGATTTCGAGTTAAGTTTTTTCTGTTAACCTTACTTATATTATTGTTTGATTATCATACCAATTTTTTGTTATATTTTTTATTTATTTACGATTTTAAAATGACAAAGTTTTAATTGCCAACCTCTATTTTTTATTATTTACAATTTTAAAATGACAACGACCTTATTTGGTAAGTGCTTGATCAATTATTTTTTGATGAATTGAGAAGTATTTAGATGTTTGACTATGTCAAATTGCTGATAATCATATTTAATAACCAGCTAATTGGGTTGACAGATTGAACTCAGTATGTTATTTTTGAAAATACTCCTATGAAGAACGTCTTGCTCCACAACTAAGAAATTAAAGGATGAAAAGATGATTGCGCTCAAATATAATTCGAAATTATTCAAGCTGTCATCTTTTATTATTGTTTTTCCTTCAATAAAAAAGTAATATTCTAGAAAAATGAACTTTAACTTATTAATATAGAGAAAAAAAGAAGTATAATAATAATAATAATAATAATAATGATAATGATAATAATAATAATAATTTGAAAATAAATATTTAAAATATAAATTCTTATGAAAATATTAAAAAAAATATTAAGATATTATCCTTACTCTTTTTGTTTTAAGTTTGCCATCGGATGGTTAAATTAGTCTATATTATCAACTGACAGTTAACCGTTGATCAGATAAGTTAACGCAATCCGTTACTTGCTGAGTGCTACTGAACAAGTAAGGAGTAAAAGAATAAAGATGGTAACGGAAACAACTGATTTTATCCGTACTGGAAGAATCTGGTAGATTAAAGCTTACGTGGCAAGATCACAGAGGTTAGTTAGCAACCAACAACCATTTCCTAAGCTTGAAGTTCCAGAATCTACAAACACAAAGATCACCAACACCCAATCACTATACGTGTTTGTATATATATATATATATATAATAAAAACCCAGACCGTGATAATAGTAAAGGCTGCTTCTTCTTCGCTCTCGCGGTCTCGCTCTTTCGTGAGGAAACATGACCAGCTCTTCCTCCTCCTCTCAGTCACGCAAGGTCCAATCTTCGATTTCATTATCGTTTGATTTGATTCTGTGAGGATTTTCAATTTCTTGTTTTGACTTTTGATAAATGCGTAGGCTTTAAGCAAGATCGCGTGTAATAGACTTCAAAAGGAGCTCACAGAATGGCAATTGAATCCTCCTACCGGTTTCAAACACAAAGCTACTGATAATCTCCAACGGTATGTCGTACAAAGCCTAAATTTTTCCTACACTAGTTTTCAAATTTTTTTGGAATTAATTTGAGTGGTTTTTTGACCTGAAAAAGATGGGTGATCGAAGTCAACGGAGCTCCGGGAACTTTGTATGCGAACGAAACTTATCAGCTTCAAGTCGATTTTCCAGAACATTACCCCATGGAAGCACCGCAGGTCTATATATATAATTATTGTCATTTAATTTTTTTCCATTTTTTAATGTGATTAGAACTGAAATTTGGGTTTTAAACAGGTGATTTTTATCCCACCCACGCCTCTGCATCCTCATATCTATAGCAATGGACATATTTGCTTAGGTACTTCAGCATTTAATTGCTTTCTCATTTATTAGAAGCTTGGTGGGCTACTTTAGCTTTCTGCCTGTTGCTAACTGTGATTTTTATTAGTTACTGTTACTTTAATGGCTTGAGTTCGTTTTCGGGATTGTAATAATGAAGTGAATTTGTAGTATTGAGGTGTTATGAACGGAATTGACATGTACTCTGTCTGCACAATTTGATTGCTTGAGAAAATTACTTGATTTGATAATTTCCTTAAGCCCAGATGATAAAATTTAGATGGCGTTATTACTTTTTTAGTAATAGTATAATGGCTTTACGTGTAGTTGTGGTGTCTTAGGGCATCGCTAGTGAAAGGGTTATTCTTGGACAAAGAAACTGTCTGGCTCTTGCGATTTATTAACTGTGTTCTTGAGTATGTTGGTGTGTTACCGGGCAAATGTCTTGGACACAATTTTCGAAGGTTACAGATGTGAACTTATGACCACATCGTAGACATGTATGTGGGTTCTCAATGGGTGAACCGAATTCTGAGATGTTGCCTAAAATTTTGTGGACTGAGCTTTAAGAATACCTTCCCCTTTGCTCTTGTAAGTTGTAACCCCCTCCCTAACCATTTCATCTTGTGTTTGAGTCACCTCCTTGTAAAACAAGTACACCTTCCATTTTGTTGTGTTCTCACCCAAAACTTTGTACATCTGGAATTTTCCTCCTAGTTTTGAAGCTTCATCTAAAAGATATTACGAAACGTTGGTTATCTTGTTATAACTTGATTAGGTCCTTGGATCCATGAGTTATGTGCAGATGGAATTTACAAAAAGCAAATAGGATTTTGAAAACTTCTCTTGCAACTAAAGTTTAGATGTTTCAAAGGAACAAATAAGGCGTTACAAAGTACTTTTCTACTTGTCATTCATGCCCTTCCTTATTTGATCAGGCATTTTCATCTTTGCAGATATTCTGTATGATTCATGGTCCCCTGCTATGACTGTTAGTTCTATCTGCATCAGCATCCTGTCTATGTTATCGAGTGCAACCAAGAAGGTATGGTCAACATCTAAAAGTTTGTTGTTATTTATTCTATCCACTTAGCTCACAGTACTGGTAATGAGAAAATGACGTTCATAAGTTCTGCCATTGATGCAGCAACGCCCGGTTGACAATGATCGGTACGTGAAGAACTGCAAGAGTGGTAGATCTCCGAAGGAGACAAGATGGTGGTTCCATGATGACAAAGTTTAGTATCATACATATACTGGTATGGTATCCATTTCTTGTCCATAAAAGAATGGACTGTTGGACCCTTTGTCATCGGTAAATCTGCCCACCTCTCTACTCCATATAAGATTGAAGATGGTAACCATACTTAAGAAAGGTAGTTGATGTTCGGTAGTATAAACTCAGCAACTGTAGAAAACCGTTCCCAAAATACTGGAGTGGTTACAAAAGCTGAGACAATCACATTTTCAAGTTATATGCTCAGGACAGAAACTAATGTCCCATGAGACAAGATTTCTCTTGATAAAATCTAGAAAGCAAGTCCCACAAGTAATATACTACTGCCCCTTGATCCATTAAGCATATCCCCTTATGTCCATCACTAAAATTGTTTTGGATTAGAATAAGATTTTAATATTCTTCTGAAATAAAAATTTAACTTTAAATTACTTATCAAAATTTTTCCTGAAAGGGAAGTTTTCTTGTTGAAACATGGTCATAATCATTCTACTTCTTAAGGATATTCCCATAACCCAAACTCAAAACAAAACTTTAGCTCACTCTAGTAACCATATCTTTGTTAAAGAATCTTATGGTTTTTAGTTTTTGTTTTTCTGTTAGTTTCCTCGTTCAACAGTTCAAACTCAGACTTGGGTTTAAAATGAGTTAATGTTCCAACTAATTATAAAGCATTGAACTTGTCAATCTGGGATGAACAAATTAGAATATATTTGATTCGATTTGAATTCAGACTTGGGTTCGAACTGGATTTAGATTTGAACTTCATTAATAACAAATTTTGCAATATAAAATATCATGGATTGAACTACTACATTATCAATCGAGTTCCTTTGACATTGGACTTACTGTACAAGGATGTTCCTGATCTGTTAGTATGGTTTTGGTAAATTGGATGCGTTAATATCACCATGAAGATGTCACTCTGGTCCATGTAGAAGAAGAAGTGAAGGAAGGTTTGAATATACGCTGGCCTGTTGCTAAAATGCGCTTGGGGTCAAACTCCATCTTCCTCTCGTAAAACTGCGCCCACTTATCTCCAAAGTGGTCCACCCACTCCTCCTGTGTTGTGTAATGGGGCAGGTACTGCTTCACCTTGATCCCAGCATCATCACAGAATTTCAGAATCTGATGGTTCTGCTTGGTCAAGTGCTCTAATGTCTGACTCTCCTCCCTGTCATCCAATGCTGATCTTAATAACGCAACTAGGTAAAACACATCCTCATCAGGAATCACAGCTGAGCTCCTATGGTCCCACCTGCACCAGATCAGTTACCACTATCCATCAGTCATATGTTAGGATATTCTTAATATGAATATAATATCCAAAATCTTGGACAGGTCGTTTACAGTGCTGTGTTAGTTGGGTTGTAAAAACTATAAACCATTTCATAAAAGGGGACCCATTTATGTACTTAAACGGCAAGGTTCGTGGAACTAGTTCGACTTAGTCTCTTGTTTTGTGTTCGGACAACGACACGAGTACGGTCGCAATCTTTGGTCCCAAAGGGAAGATCTTCCTTACATGGGAATCTTTCCCACTTGGACGATCATGGCCGTCCGATTTTTTATCTCTTTTTGTACAGATGAAATGTAGAAAAAAACAAAAGAGGAAGCGTTTGTCAATCCAAGCTGGAGCTTAATAACACAGCATTCATCTGCTTTGCACGTGGGTCATGTACGTGTGCCACTGTTTAGCATGTACTAGTTGCCACATGTCATTACGTAATCCTAGGACCACGATAGTAAATAAGTCCCGAATTAATTCTATTTAAATTAAATTAAAATTATTTTAATTAATTATACTAATTATATTAAAAATACCTATGTTGTTTTTTAATAAAGATAAAAGCTTTTCCTCATTTTAAAGAATAATTTTATTATTTTATATTATGATAAAATTTTAAAGATATATTTTTTACTAAATTAATTTAATATATTAAAATTGAATTTTAATAATTATTTTTATTTTCATCTTTATATGCATAATTTGTACATTAAATTTTATTAAAATAATTTAAAAGATACTTAATATAAGATTAATTTCTCAAAAGTTTGAATAAAGATATGTTTAATAATTTAAAATAAAAACAATATATATTTTTTTTACCTTTTGCCTTAAATTAGAAGCTTAAATCACAATAAAATATACTAATCCTATCATGCCTCATATGGGTTGGTGACCACACTACACTTGACGCCAGCTATAGTCCTCATATATGTACTTGCATGTTGCATGCATGTCTCTAGAGCCGGACAGAGGCTCCTACATTAAGATTTTAAAAATAAAAAGTGAAAAAGCATAAATTGTAGAAAAAAAAAGGATTGAAACTTACTTGTTTTTGTTCATGGGGTAGATGAGGATAGGCCCACTGGTTTTGTTCCCCAAGATCCCCTTGAACACACCCTTATCGAAGTCTGCAATTCTCGATCTTGGGACGAAGAGGTTGAGCCATGGATGTGGCACCTCCCACAAACCTTTAGACCTCAGCTTCATCTCTGCCTTGTGGACTCGGTCCAGGAAATCCAGATATGGCAGATCCGTCGTGAACACTGATGTTGGTATAAAATTCAGTTTCTTTAACAGTGACTCAACTTCCTGTCAGGTATAGATAGTGCCATCAGATTGGTATTTTATTAAATTAAGTTGCTGTTCATTATAACCAAACAACAAAGATTAGATAAATACCATCAAAGTACACATACGAAAAAAGAAAGAAAAGAAACCCTGCTACGAGACAGTTTGCTTTTGTCAGGATAAGTTTGCTTCCAATGGGATAGTTCCGGAAGATAGATTAATCAGAATATTTTAATCGACGGCCGGCTTAATTAGATTTGCAGAATATTCTATGCAATAAACAAACATTAAAGTTTCATTCAATCTTAGTACCCAAATGGGTATGATAGATTACAGAAGATTTTCCATTCTTTGTTTAATCGATGCTTCTGTTAACGTTTTGCAGAAAGCCGAAACGTATAAATAATGTGTTTTCTCTTTATTTTTATGTGTGTAGTCGTAGTTTCAATCATATAATCTAGGAATAGTGGGACAAAACTGAGATCAAACACACCGTTCAAACTTAAACAAGATGCGTTTTTTTATGTATATAATAGTACAAAAAAGAATGACACAGATTCTAGCTAGCAGAAGGTTCTACTTTGGAAGCCATTTTCAGATTTATTAAAGCTGTAGTTTAAGTGATAATGGTATACCTGATCAATGGTGTCTGAAGAGAATTCATCGTAGTTCTTGGTGATCTCCAAGCAGTATAGTACACCGCCATTGGCACTAATGGAGCTGATCTTAATAGGGTTACGAGGGGAAAAGAAGGAGGACCTCCAATTGTTGATGAGTCCTTCATCAACTATTACAAAACCCTCAACGTAATCGAACTTTTGGTTAGATGGTTTTTGATGCAGTGAGATGAGATACTCTTGGTCCATTGTAAAGGTGGAAAAGTCGGAGTACAGAACTCTAATCCACCTCACCTGTAACATTATAGTGACAAGCAAAGAGAACAACATCATAAGAAAGAGAGAGCCAAAAATAGACTACCAACAGGACATGTCAACGACATTGCCAGCTTTAGGAAAGCCGTCTAAATGTGTTCAAAAGCTCATATGGACCCAACCCTTTTGAGTTTATAGTTCATACCTTTTAACTTTTAGTTCTTTCACTGTACTTATCTTAATCCAACAAGTTTTAACGAAGTTCGAGGCTTTATTCCGTGTTTTCTTTTTCATATGAAATTCGCAGTCTAGTTATCTTTGTAAGAGCAACATGCAAAGGGTAAAAGTGAAAGATACCCTTTGGGGTGCTGGTTCAAGAGAAATTCTTGCCCTAGTGATTATTCCAAATTGTCCTAAACCGCCAAGAACTGAATGGAAGAGATCTGAGTTCTGTTCTTCTGAGCATGTCAAGAGCTCACCCTTTCCTGTAATCCAGAAACAAGTGTTAACTGTTTGTTAATATAGCAGTAAAAATACCAAAACTATATACCATATATGGTGAACATACACAATTTAGTTAAGAAATTCCTGATAAGAAAAACTGGTGAAGACAAAACTGTCTTGTCATCAATAAAAACAATATTTCATGTGAGAACAACTTCAAACAAACAAGAGAGCCCACGTACGGAAACTAAGTTAAACAAAACGTGGGACAGAATTGAGCACAACCAAGGCAAAACAAAACCTGAAAATTCTTTTCAGGTGAAGATCACGATAGAACAGGGTATTTGATATGTTGACACAGCGAAAAACTTTGTTTAGAAAACACCATCTGACACAAATTTGAAGAAGAAGAAGAAGAAGAAGAAGAAGACCTGTAACAACGTCAAGCTCATGGACATTGCTAATCTGAGGTCCATGGTTGAAAGCTTGACCACTAATCCCAGCATTGGACAAGGTACCACCCACTGAGAGGTACAAGTAGTCGGTCCATGACTTGGGTGCGAGTCCATACTCTAAGGTGCTCCTTAACACGTCTATCCACAGCTCTCCTCCCCAGACATCGATGTGCATCTCTTGCACCGAAACTTGCGGCTGCGCCGCCTTCTTCGATCCACTCCGGTGGCCCATCTCTACCACCACTCCGTCACTCGTCTGTGCCTGTCCGTTAATCGAATGCCCATGAC
>JANZXP010000006.1:1948594-1989836 GCA_027576715.1 Erythroxylum flavicans
TAATCGAATGCCCATGACCCCTAGCCGACACCGTAAAACCGTTAAACGCCGTTCGAACCAGTCGCACCACGTCCTCGGCTGACGCTGGTCGCAACACTGCCATCGGCTCGGTTCGACCGAGCAAACCGAAGTCCGTCGAAACAGCCTCCATGTCTGCTGAGTCAACACTGAGTTGACCGTCAACTCCCATCCGGAGAAGCTCTGCGGGGTCAACGGTCAACCCGACGGTTACAATCAACCGATAGATAGCGAACATAAGTAGAAGCAGCTTAGAGACCATTTTAACGTTTGTTTCTGCGTCTGCTCTGTGTTTCATAGAATATAGAAGAAGAAGAAGAACATATATCCACCGAACAGAACACGATAAAAAGGAAAATGGGATTGTGTTAGAGAGTAACAGAGAACAGAATCTCGGTGGCAGGTGTCGGAGAGGCTAACGTAAGCTGAGATTCGCAATCGCAGCCCCTTTTCTCACGTTGCTGCTGATGGTGTATGTATGTGTTACTATTATTAAAAAAGGTTGCAGAGAACGAGAGATTTTTTTTGGATTTTTCTTTCGGGAAAGATAAGAATCATGTCGAGAACAGTAAACCCAATTGTAATCTGATCCTAGTTAGGCTATGTGTGCTCGTTCTTGGGTTGTTAGGTTATGTGTACTCTTCTTGGGTTGTCTGTGACCCGAGACGTAGGTTGTGGTTTTATAGGACAAGAACAGAGTGCGGAGAGAGTGTCAGAGTTGGGAGCACGTGGCAGTTCACTTGAGAGGGGTTGGGGGACACGTGTGAGTTGTAAGAGGTGGAAGTGGGGGCAGGGTTTTTTGGCTTCTAAGATGGTGCCCACTTTTGGATACGGAGGATCTTATTGGGGTCGTGAGCAGAGGAAGCTTCACGTGGGTGCAGAGACTGAGACGGTGTCGTTTGTGTGGAGGTTCATCTTCACTCTCTGACGTCCCTCTCTATACCTAACGTGTCTGTCTCTGCTTTCACACCTCATGCTGCGGTAAATTTGGCACGCAAATACACTATCAACAGAAGAAGGGTTTCACTCTTTTTCTAATAAATAACGACGCCGTTTTACAAATTGCGATGTCGTAATCAACGGATTATGATATAACAGCCCATCAATCTTGAATATGTTGACTGAAATTCTTTGACAGAGGATTCTTTAAGTTCAAATTTTTTGGATTATTAATTTATATTATAATTTATTATCAATTTTGAATTGCTTGATCCATAAATTAATAAGTATTTTAATTAATTTGTTCGAATTCAAAATATATTATCTACGTTTTGAGTGGGTCGGAAAAAAGGACATTAATTATATACAATCTTCTTTTTATTCTTTATAAAAAGATTATTTCCGTAACTCAAACACGTGACTTTTCATTTAAGAGTATAAAAGACAATAACGGTCAATTTAACCTACATGCCTCATACTCAGCTCCATATTGCACAAAGAAATGAGATAAATCAGTGACCTATTCCTCAATTTTTGTTATTAAACTAAAACTTGAAAGCCTGGACCCGTCACTTAGAGCTTATAAAATATATAATTATTAATATTATAAAAATAAAATTATATTTTTGTCTTATATTATTGTTAGCAATAATATTTAGTCAAGGAAAAGTTCATTATGCATTGGAAAATGCCCCAAGATAAGGATGTCTCCCAAAAAGACTTGATTGTAACATAACATAAGAGACATGTGGGGTCGAAGACCATAGGTAGATTGGCTTTGGTTTGAGATTGACTCAATAATATGGTCATTGAGGTTTACACATTTTACTTTCACTCTACCAATTATGCTCCTTCCAGTTCCTGTACCAAACATACGTCATTTAGTGTATATATATATATACATATATATATATAAAGCAAATTAAAGTCTTCGTAGGCTGTGGCCGAATGGTTGAAAGCTAGGTTTGACGTGCGCTAAATTTCAGGTTCAATTTTCTGCCACATTGTTACAATCTTCATAAGAGCCTGAAAAGGAGGTCCCGCCCCCTCCCCCCCCAATTGCACGAGAGGTATTGCTTGCTGGGTTCTCTAGAAGGAGTTTCTCTCGTACTAAAAAAAAAGCAAATTAAATATATTAACATTTCTTGTAATTTGAACCTTTTTAAATTATTGTGTATTAAAATATATAATGAAAAATTACATGATGTATAAAATCATAAAGAAGTAAGTAATAACTTTTAAAAATTAGAATTAAAATAAAAGGTGAAATTCAGTATAATATTAACTGAAATATTAAAATCCAATAACTGAATATTATCAATTTTTTAAATAAAACAAATTTGGATGAAAATAATATTAACTTCTTATAAAGTCCTAATAGTGAAAAGGGTAAAAAAATAGTAATTAGGTTAGCTAGCCCTTTTTTTTGCAAATTAATATAGAAATGTACTGTAAAGTAATTTTTTAAAATTTATCGACCCGATTGGTTATTAATAGTAAAAATTATTAATCGAATAAGTTTTAATTTAGTTTTAAATTTTTTGTTTGATTTAATTTAATAATTCTTTTAATTTTTATTATTAAAGACAAACTAGAGTTAAACTAGTAAGACAAGAGATTTAATGTTTAAAAATTTAACTGATATTAGAACATTATGAAATTGATTAAAGATCGAATAAAATTAAAGAAACTGAAAAATTTTAAATTTTAATTAAAAAAGGAGACTATTAAATAAAAATTAATCGGTTTATTTTAATTTATAAAAGCTAACTGATTAATTAATAAAATAATTAATTTTAACAAAAATAGTATTAAATTAAATTAAATCAAAATATTTAAAAAAATAAAAAAATTGACTGATTCAAAAGTTTTTGCTATTAAATAGACCGAATCGTTTCAAACTTTAAAAGTTAAAACATTGTTGTCAAAGTGTGAACATTTTGATGTTTCATTTTCAGGTTACAACTTGCGTGGTTAGTTGAAGTTGGGGTCCCAAGACTATGTAGTGACTTACTAAAGTCTACGTTTTAAATGAGTAACATGTTTTGTACTCATGTAAAAGATGAGTGCTTGCTTTGTTGACTATGTAACAAAATCCAAGTCTTATCTACCACTTCATGTCCTCTAGCCAACTATGATTGGATGGAAAGCATCTGTCTTTCTTGTCAAACGCAGTCACTATAAACCAATTTCCTGGAAACAGCCTGCCCTGGAAAATTTGAGCAACGAATAGAACTAGACCTTTGTAGAATTTGGTTGGTCAAAAAGTTGGAAATTTTGTAGGGTAAAGACCCAATCAAAATAGTTGCTTGACAATTTCAATGTTTTATTAATTATTTTATTTCAATTTTTTAAATAAAGATTAGAAAATTTTAGCTGTAAAGATCCAATCAAAATGGTTGCTTGACAATTTTAATCTCATTTTTAATGATTTTTATTTTAACTTTTTAAATAAAAAATTAGAAATTTGTATTCTATCAAGATAGTTTCTTGAGAATTTCAATCTCATTTCACATGATTTTTATTTTAACTTCTTAATTAATGGGTACATAATTCCTTGTTATTGGAATGTAATAAAATTTTAAAACTATAAAATATTCAATAATTTAAATTTAAGTAATATATTCGAATTATTTTATTGATAACAAAATTTTTTCTATACGTTTTCTGACACGAAAATTTAAAAAATTCATTTTAAAAAAGGATGTTGAAATTTTTATTTTAAAATCTAATTTTTAAAAATTTTGAATTAATCGTCTATTGTTTAAAAATATAAAAAAAACCCAAATTAAAATTTTAAAAACGAATATCTAGAATGTTTACATGGTTCTCTAATTATATTAATAAAATGTTAATAAACATAAATTTTTAAATCGAATTGTTCAATTTTTAAAAGCTTTACAAATTAAATACCGAAATAAAAAAATTAAAAATATGGAACTTTATAATTTATTATCATATGATAAGATGGGAAGCTCACTAATTTAACTTTTATTGAAAAAGAAAAGGACAGTTAAGGGTGAGAGAAACAAAAATGTAGACATTTCCAAATAGGTTAAGTTAAATCCCCGACAAGAAATTTCCTGGGATGCTGTCACAAGAGCCATTATTTTCTACAAGGTGACCTGCATCTGCTTTCTCATATACAAACACGGCTTAATTCGGGAGGAGGCAAGCAAGTGGAAGCTACAAAACCTAAGTCCTTGGTTGTCTTTATGTCTGTCTGGATGCTTTGTGTGTGTAATAAAAACGCATTTGTATTACCTTTGAAAAGATGCAATCTTTCTTGAAGAACGAAAAGTGGGAAAGGAAGAATCTTTTTAATCTCCATATTCAAAGTTGAAAGTTATGTGTTCTGTTTCATCGAAGAAATGCTGAAATGGGCTGCTGCTGCTGCTGAGTGCAGTCTCACTCGTGACTCCTCTCTTTTTCCTTGGAAGAGGAGACTATGGTTTGCTTCAGGAACGATGGCATAATCTACTTAAATCAATTTGCCAAATTGATAAGTACTTATTTTCAATAAATACACCTACATAGATCCACCGTATCGTAAATTCAAACACAACCTATATATAGTAGCCATTAGATCGATATTGTTCCCTTACATGGACGAGTCTAAATTTATTTTAAAATTTTGTATACCAATTTTATTAAATTTAAAATTTTAAGATAAAAATATGAGGGCAAATATTTAAATAATTAAATATAATTCAAATTAATAATTTATGAGATTTATAATAAATTGTTGGTATATTAGACAAGCTCTCTACTAATGAAGGGTAAAGTTACTTACTACTAGATCTTTCCAGACTCTATGAGTTATTGAAATTTTTACTAAGTTATTGTTATTGTTTATATTTAACTGATTCGAATCAGGTTTAAGAACTGCGTTTGAATCATCATGTTATCAATATTTGATTTATTTGTATATTATGCTTAATATCATATATATATATATATATATTTCATTGCGTAAGAAAATATAAAAAACTAAAGGACAGAATTTTTTTAAAAATTTGAAGGATTGATGACTTTTTTAAGTACTACTTAAAATTTGTATATAATTATTTTTGTTTAAATCTTTTTCTCCCACTAAGAATAACTTAACTCCATATATTTTTATTTATTTTTATTAATTTAATGAATCAATTTATTTTCTTATAATTTTGTGAGTGAAATTTTTTATCAAAAAGGTAATTTAAATTTCTTATGATTTTTAATAATTATCTTCTTTTGGTTAGTCCAAAATCGAAAATTAGTCAAAATACAAAAAGTAATTAAGTCAATTAAATATTCTTATTGTAGTTGTTACATGGGATCAAATCTTCTGTACTCATAACCCTGTGTCAATTCTATACCAAACTATTCTATTCACATAATGAGATCGTCTGAAATAAGGTTGACACAGAATTAAGGGCACAGAAAATCTTGTTCCTTGTTATACGGGTAAAGTTCATAATTACATTTTTCTTATTTAATAATACAAGTTTATATTTTATATTTTAATTGTACTTCACAGATCATGCAAAGTTCTTTACAGAGATTAGCTTCTTATATTAATCACCAAACGATGCCTTTGTTCATATTAATTTATAAATTATTTGGATACTAAATATATTCCCTGAGCATGGACGACTATAGAATAATATGCCTTTATTTTCTGTTCCTTTCTCGAGAAATATAAGATTCCCTTTTCGGTTTCCGAGATTAAAACATACACTTTTCTTAAACGGAGTGCTCATTTATTTACTTTTTAGTAGTAACATTGATTAAGAAGTATAATTGGTTTGATCGGTCCATTTATACAATTTTTTAATTTTTTGGTTTGATTTATTTTAATAATTTTTATTAGTTATTAATTTATTAATTAACTGGTCAATAATTTTCGTAAATTAATAAGTACTCATAAACAAAAATAAATCATTTTAATTAAAGTTTAAATTATTCGATAAGGAAAGACAATCTCTTTCGACCATATTTTAAATTTATTAATTTTATTTAATTTTTAGCTGATTTTATAACGGTCTAATACTAATTGAATCTTTTGAAGCTTACACCTTAAACCTTTTATTTTGTCCGTTTAACTTCTGGTTTGATTTTGAAAACATTGAGTAAGAGATATTTTCATGCATTCATTCTATTTTGAATCATTGATGAAACTATTAATTTTTGTAATCAAATCCATATTATCAGTCAAATAATATCAGCTTCTTTTTATAATTTATTTAAAGAAAAAAATTGACAACTTTCTTATTAATATTAGATTTTTAATTTTTTAAAAATTAATCTAAATTAGTCTTTAAACTTATGTTAAAATTATGTTTATCATTTAAATTTTTATTAATTAATAAATTCTTATAAACTAAAATAAATCAATTAATTTTTATTTAATAATATCTTTTTTAATTAAACTTTAATTTTTTCGATGAGTAAGAATGGTCTCTTTTAATTATATTTTAATTATATTTAATCTTTAGCCTGTTTTATGACTCTCTAATATTAGTTAAATATTTTAAATTACTTTTTTAAAATGTTAGTTTAATTATATCATTTTTTATTAAAAAAATGGTTCTTAAATTACATCCAAAGCTCTCTCTTCTAAGTACAAAAGTAACACTAAAGCAAAAGGGTCCCGACGCAAACTGCAACTTTCTGCTACAAAAGCTGCTGAATTTAAGAAGCAACTACTCCCACTTTTGGTGTTACTGTGCAGAGAAGAATCAGCCTCTTTTTTCCAACATCCGACATCAATTATTCCATTAGATTAGATTCTTCTTTTGCTTCCAGGCTATATGGTAGGCTGCCGCTCAATACTCAATGCTTGTTTTTACACGGTACCATAAAACATCATAGTTAATGAATCTAATCTAATGTAGACTTTATCAAAAGGTGACTCACAGTTCGTGGAACTCAACTTGCTTTAAACCTATTTACAGCTCAAACCCAGTTGTTAGTGTTATCATTCCTAGTCATTTGATGCATGTTAGGTTTCTTTTGATATTGATTTCAAGGGAATCAATCGGCTTATGATCATATAATTCGATAGGGTAAAAGATATGGAGATGCTTTGTAGTTCAACAAGATTTTAAAATTATTTTAAGTTTGTTTTAAAAGTAATAATAAAATACAAACAACATGAATATCATGTATCGATCAATCAATTATTGCTTGTATGACGATTCTAACTCAGTTCTTAAATTTAAATCAAATTAATTAAATTTGATTAAAATTAATAATTTATTATATTTGTTAAAAATCTTACATTGAACAAGTACGAGGTCATTTAATTATTTATAATAGTATACAAACCTCTCATCTTAAGTTAACTTTTGGGAGTAAGTTAGGTCTTTCAACATGATATCAAAACTTGTTTGTCTCGATGGTTTGGGGCGGTGTCCAATTCTGTCTCTTTGCCCAATATGCCCAACAGACATTCGGCCCTGCTTTGAGCTGAGGGGTGTATTAAGAATCCCACATCAAACAAGTATGATTGAAAAGTAATTTATAATAATGTGCAAATCTCCTCTTTCAAGCTAGCTTTTAGGTGTGAGTTAGGCCAAACTAATTAAATTTGATTAAAATTAATAATTTATTATATTATTTTAAATTATTAATTTAAATCGAATTTAATTAGTTATTATATAAGTGACATTTGATTAATTTATGTATGATATGCATATCACATATGTTTTTTTAATTTTTTAATCGAAATCTAAGAAAAAAATGTCGATATGTTTTATTTTAATTTGATATTACATGTTGATGTAACTTGAATTTCAAGTAGATTTAAATTTATTCGATTGAGACACTTTAATAATTGAGTTGATAAAATTGAAAAATGTAAGATATTTTTAATTATAATTGAGATTAATAATACTGAATATTAATAATAAAAATTATCTTAAATATCTCCTTTTCTATAAATAATTTTGTTAAAGTTTAATTCTAATAGAGTTTGCATTTAAAATTTATTAAATAATTGGTTGATCTTTGATTATAATTTTACTTTCTCACGTAGATACAAACTCTATTATATATCTTAGTTGATTTTTGATTATATAGATAAATCCTATGTCGATTGAAATTGACCTCTTCAAATAATTGACCATTTTAGGTAGAGTATAGAGGGAAAAGATCATCTGCTTCTACCTTATTTCATGAGATCTCGTCCATACATTTATACGATGTTATGTCATATGTGCTTTTTGCTGGAATTGAAGGGCTTTATTAACGTGGAAAAGGTTGTCAAGTAAGTCCTGCCTTAACCAACTCTGCCAAACCTACCTCACCCTCTCATAACAATAAATGCTAGGTGTTGACTTTCATATGTGTTATTATTGATGTCTTGAAAATAAACGGACTAGGTTTTTTATTTTTATTTTTATTTAATTTAATAGTTTTTTATGTTAAAAATAGGTCAAATTGTTAATTAAAAGGTTAGTTTTTATAAACTAAAATAAATTTATTTAAATTTTATTTAATAATCTTACTTTTAATTAAACTTTAAATTTTTAGATAAATATAGACAATATTTTTAAATCAAATTTATTTAATCTTTGATCGATTTTATATTTTATAACGATTTAATATCAATTAAACTTTTTAAATTTTAAACATCTTTATCTTAACGGTTTAATTTTCATTTCAGATTTGAAAACATTGGTAATTATTAAAACTCAACGTATCATAGTGTACAAAATTCTTTATTTTGTGAGAATTTAGGAGAAGGTTATCAAAGTAAGCAGTCTTCCCTTTGTAATTTTTATAAATAAATTATTTTCATGATTTGAACTCGTGACTTTTATTAGTGAATATACAAAACCAATTAAGTTGGCCTCACACGATAACTTAAGCTATTGTGATAAAATAGTCGCTTAATATGGTATCAGAGTCTCTGTGAATAAGTAGTCGTGAGTTCAAATCTTACTACCTACCTATTATTCAGCACAAGGTAGAGTGAGTCTGTGCAAGTTTCAAGCTCAAAGGACTTTCACTTGAGGAAGTGTGTTAGTAAATATATAAAACCAATTAAGTTGGCCTCACTAAAATAGCTTAAGCTATTGTGGTGAAATGGCTCCCTTAGTGTGTAAAATAATATTATTTTAATAAATTAGTGTGTTAAATAATATTATAGATGATATTAAAATTTTATTTAATTTTTTTGTAAAATAACAAAATACAAATCTCACTTTAACTTATTATCCAGCTACTTAAGGTTCACTTTCATCGGATTGCTTCTCGACAAGAAATCTCTCAATTTTAGAAGCTCTTCTTTTTCGCTAAAACAAACGAGAGAAAGCTGTAACACACACTAACACGCTGGAAAGCAAAAAGCGAAAACCATCTGGTCATTAGTCAGATCTCAGCTGTTCTCCATCCATCAAAGATGGTTTCCAGGAAAGAAGAGTAGCTCCAAAATTTCTGCATTCATTCAATTGTATTATTCAATAATTATCAATGATTTGAAAATCAAATTGGTTCGTTTGATTTAATAGTGCAAATTTTGAACCGGCTAATTTTTTAGTTCAGTTTTATCTTTTCAATTTGATTTAGCTTCGTAATCTTTGTGATTAAAATTCAATCAGTCTATTAATTAATTGATAGGTTTTTACAAACTAATTAATTTTTATAAACTAAAATAAACTGATTAATTTTCATTTAACGGTATCTTTTAAGAATTGTCTGTTTAAATTATTTTTTAAATTCTTTAATTTTATCTCATCTTTAACTAGTTTTATAACGATTTAATACCAGTTGAACCTTAAATCTCTTATCTTAACAGCTTAACTTTCAATCCGATTTTTAAAACACTGATAATTATAAAATAACAAATTTGAAAATATCAAATTTTAATTTTTCTAAATTAAAACTTTTAAAAGTTTGATACAAAATTAAAAATTAAGCACTATTTAATTTGTTATCACACAATTATGTGTGTGTATATATATAAATATACTCGAATTGCATAAAATCTCATAGCTAGCAACTAGAGTTTGGAAGGTGTAGAAAAAATTGAAGCAAGAATTAGACAAATCGGTCCATATCTAGCCAGCCTAACTTTGAAAATGAATCCGCATAAAGAGATAACAACTGTAATTCCATTAGACATGAAGATCATGATCCCAAGCAATCTGCAATCCACAATCCACAGTATTTAAGCCACCCATCACGGTGGTTTGACTCGTGGGCCACCATTAAAGCAACCTCTACAATATTGGACACAATTAAAAAATTTTTAAAAGACTTCATAACTTTTAATTTTTTAAAAATTATTTATTTTAGACTTTAATAAAAAATGACGAAATAAACACGATATGAATATAATACATGGATTAATAAAATATCACCGACATAGTAATTCAACTCAACTCTCAAACTTGAGCTACGTCAATTAAACTTTACTTAAACTAATAATTAAAGATAATTACTGTTAGAGTATTTTATATTGACTAAACATGAAAATGTTAAAGGGTTTATAAGTAGTAAGAGTCAACTATCGAAATGACTAGTTCTAATCATTTTGATAATGATTGACTTAAACTTAATTCTTGTTAATAAATTCTACACTCTGCTGATATTAAAAATTATAACAATTATAATAAATCATTAGTTTAGATCAAGTTTAATTAATTTTGTTTCAGTTTAAGAGTTGGGATGATCGTCATGTAAGCATCATTCGATTAATTTACATGTGACTTTGATATTTATATCGTGTATGTTTAATCAACATTTTTTAATATAAATACTTTTTTATAAATAATTATGAGATCAAAGATAAGTACAAATTACAATATTTAAATAATATTATTCATGTTTAAAAATATTTTTTTATACATGAATTAAATTTTCGTTCACTAATTTATTTTAATTATCATTATGTATCATAATCACATAACCATTTGTTGCTTGCAGCAAATTGCAACAACCCTAGCCGGATTCGATCACAAAAGCTGAACTTTGATATGATACATACATACATATATAAGCATGAAGTGCCGTAGAATTCACAACCTCTTGGGAATTTTCCCAGAATCAGAAAGCTTGCCAATAAGGTACAAAACGACATTGAATTTGCATAAATGTGTGTTGAAATTAAACCTGACACGACAGTATGATTAGCATATCTTTGTAATAATAATGCATTATTGTACTGGTGCTGACTTGATTATATTCCTTGGTTGTGACGTTAATTGGTTGCTTGCTCAATGCTAGCTCAGTGGACGTGTTATAAATAGAAATTAAATAACAAAACGGAAGCAATTATATTCTTTTTTTAAAGAATTTTATGCAATTTTAATAATTTATATAATAATTATAAATTATATTAAAATATTTTAAATAGAATCCATGTTTTTTATTCCTAAATATTAACATTATTAAAATTTATAAAAAATTACAATCTTAACTAGGTACCTATATATTTTTATTTGATCATAAAACGAAAATTAAAGAAAGAGCCTTGAACTAAGTGGTAAAAGTTACTCATTTGTAACTACAGGTTACATGTTCGAATAATAGAAACAGTCTCTTTGTAAAAAACAAAAAAAAACTAAGGGAAGATTGTTAGAAATATAAGTGGGAGCTTGTTCCACATGGAAAGAATATAAGACCTTGAGCATGCATATAAACCTAGTGAAATACTCTTCCTATCATCAGTTGGTTTTATGATGGAACCTCATTTGAGTTTGTATGTGCTTAGTTTATTTAGGGCTAATTTTACAAAATTTAATTTTCAAAAAATGAAAATTAATTATAACCGCATATAAAAAATCATTATAAATATAGATTTATATTAATTAAGGATGTGGATAGTGATTGGTCATTGGAATGTGCTATGTTCCTGTTAATGGCAAGAATGAAATCTAACATAAAATCTTAGTTCCATTATTAGGGAGATAATGATACCCGAAAAAAAGAAAAAAGTTGTTATTAATTATGTTATAGAATAATATACCTCATGAAAGTACGAATAAAACCACATGGCATATGGCATCTACTTTAATTATTCACTTAATAGGTATGACCACATTATTATGGTATGATATGATTCCTTTTACCTATTAAAGTAGTTCAATTTGTTGAATAAACCTTCTTAAACATATCTAATTTAGAAGTCGGGATAAAACCTCTTTATGTGTTAGGAGTTAAAGTTGTGTACTTTTGAACCTTCTTAAACCTCGCACTTTAATAGAATTTTTAGTAAAAGGTTATCTTAAAGATGATCATTAATCGAAAATTAATTTATAAATATTAATTAAATTAAGTTTATATTTTAACCTAAATTGTTAATTTATTAGATTATTTATTTAAAACACATAATTGACGATAGGCATGAAGCGATGATAATGAAATTGAACAAACATACAAAGCTAACAAAGACTAAAGAAGTTATAAGGTAGCATCACGAAGAGCATTATAAATTAATTGATAAGTCTTTCTTAATATACTCAAATTCCACTAATATCATTAATAAAGTAGAGATTTTATCATTATCAATGTAATTTTATATCTCCTATTAGTAATATCAACTTTTCTTTGTAATAATTAGAGAGCATTAGATATGGAGAGGGACGATGGACAATAGAGTCGATTCGAACCAACTCTTTTAAAGCGTGAATTGAAATTGACTCGAGTCAGGTAAAACTCCTTTTGTGATGTTCAAATTCGAGCAAAACGTTTGAAAAAATATTATTTTATGAAAAAATTTTAAAATATCATCATTTTAGATGATTCATTTTTAAATTAAAACTAAAGTAATGTCATTTTTACATAGTTTTTAAAATAAACTTATTTTATAGTGAGAGGTTGAATATTCAAATTATCATAACAAACTTCAAATAAGTCTTTAAGATTAAGTCCGATTCAAAATCTAATTTAATCAGACCTAAACTATATCTAAACTATGGTTTATTTGTTCACTAATGTCAGCTAAAAATTATTACAGTAGAGATTCAGTTGTAGTGGTAGTGTCATCTGTTTTGGGATTAGATCTTCTGTTTCAGTTATGATATTTTTATCATATTTTATTAAATCTTATCTGCACATTTATATAGACGTTACATAAATATATAAATGAGATTTAATAGAACAAAATTACAACCGAGAAACTGTAAGAGAGAATTTGATGTTATCTGTTTTCACTCTCGTAGCTGGCCATGAACTTATGCATAGATATATATATATGTATACTCAATTATATTGGTTGTATCAATCTCAGTTTAGACATGAAGTACTGACATGAAATGCTGTTCAGCCTTTTTCAAGACAGCTAATTTCCCCTTGTATGGTAATGAGACAATAACTGGTTTTTTAGTATTGACCTAGACTTGACATTTTGACCTGGTATTTCCAGTCTAATCCAATTCAGTTTAAATTATTTAAATTTTAGAATTTAAACTTAAAATTTAAAAAGATTTATGCTTAATTTAATTTGAAATTCGATATTTATTTAAAAAATTTTAAGTCAATTTCGAGTTTTATAAACTTCTTTGGCTTGAGCTTCCCGTTAAATTATACATGATAACAAGCTGAGTTAAGGTTAAGTTCGGGAAAAGTTTTCTAAGCCCAGATTCAGTCTGAAGCTTAATCGGATCTTATATTCTACCCATTAAATTTATTTTTAATTTAAAAAAATTTAAAAGATATTTTTTATTCAAAATATGCCTTTTTTTTTTGTAAAATTTTAAAAACTCTCAAGGTTGACAAGAAGTATGATCAAATGGAATCGAACCTAATAATTTTAGGTCGGATTGAGCTATTTTTACTTGCATTAGTCTCATTTAACATTATAAGTACTGACATGACACGTTGCACATGTTTTTGTGGACATATAATTGCTCAGTGTATGGTAATGAGACAATAACTGGTTTGGTTTCTGTCATTATACAATCTAACTGAATTATTATTCCGTTGATTTGACGTATTGTCTCCAACTATGACGGGAACACATAAAGTGGAGAGTTTTGGAATTTATGTAACGTATAATTTAATTTAAGTCGAAGATTGCTAGTTATAATCAATAATACTATACTTTATTATAATTGTACTAATGATTAAAAAATTTAACCGATTCGGTTGGTTCAATCGTAAATACTTTGAACAATCTAATTTTCTGATTCAATTTTTAACTTTTCGATTCGATTTATTTTAATAATTTTTATTGCTAAAAATATGACAAATTTTATTAATTAATAATTCTTATAAATAAATAAATAAATTAATTTTCACTTAACAATATTTTTTAATATTAAACTTTAAATTTCTTGATGATAAGGATAATCTCTTTTAATCATATTTCAAATTCTTTAATTTTATTCAATCTTTAGCCGGTTTAATATCGATTAAACCTTCTAAACTTTAAACATCTTTTTTTACTAGTTTAACTTCTGATCCGGTTTTTAAAATATTATATCTTACTTACGTTATTTGTAATTACACCTGCATTATTTGTATTATTTTTAAGTATATCCCAAACCCTTTTTATTATTTATAATTATATCATGTCGTTTATAATTAAAATAATAATTACAATTGAAGTCTTAGAATACTACTCGGCTACTCCATGTAATATGCAGGAGAGAGGACATTGTGTTAGAATTGCTATAACTAAACATCTATGTTCTTCGATAATCATGTGATTAAGTACTAAATGGGTAACATACATGCTTAGTAGGGGGTCAGAGCTTCTGTTTTAATTATAATATTTTTACTATGTTTTATTAAATCTTATCTACACATTTACGTAAAAGATCAAATTTTCTGTTTTAATTATAATATTTTTATTATGTTTCATTAAATCTTATTCACACATTTACGTAAACTCTACGTAAATATATAGATAAAATTTAATGAAATTGAGTTAAAATAAATTTACTAGAACAGAAGATTTGAGCCTAAAGTTGCAAGCTTCAGGTATCTTCTTTGATTAATAGTCTAAGTCAAATCAATTAACTTTAGTTGTTATCAATCAATAATTTAACTCAAATCAATCAACTTTAGATAAGATGATAATAAGCCGATCATATCAAATTAAACCCTCGAGACCTAGTCAAAATTTTATTTTTTTTAATCTTAACCTAGTTTAAAATATAGGTGAAAATTTTCAAAATTTTTTACTGGGCTATATTTAAAAATTGTTAAAAAATTAAAAATTTTTTATTTTCAAATTTGAAGTTTTCTAGGAATTATATATTTCAATATTTTAAAAATCATAGCAGATGTTAAACTAGTAAAACAAAAAATTTAAGATTTAAAAAATTTTATTAAAACGTTATAAAATTCACTAAAGATTAAATAAAATTAAATAATTTAAAATATGATTTAAAAAATTATCTTTACATATTGAAAATTTGAAGTTTAATTTAAAATTGTTAACTGAAAATTATTTAATTTATTTTAGTTTATAAAATTTTATTAATTTATAAAAATTAACTGATCAATTAATAAATTAATCAGTGTTTAACAACAAGAGTTATTTACTTTAATTAAATCGAAAAGTTAAAAACAAAATCAAAAAGTTAGGCAATTCAAGATTTTTACTAAGGATGGCTGGTTCAATCCGGCTCGTGACCTGACCAGGTTAGAATTGTCCTGCCTGACCTGATTTATTATTTTTTAAAAAGAATTAAAAAACAACATTTTTGACTAAACGATGTTGTCACTTTTGGTCTGGCCATGGAAGTCCTGACCCGAGCCTCGCTCATGGCTCGATCGAGCCAAGCAATACCGACCCATGGACTGATCTATGAGCCAATCAACTCAGGCTAGGCTCATTGACTTTGGGCTTGGCTAAGTCAGGCCGAGCTAAGCCCTAATTAGATTGCTATTCCTAATTTTTACAGTTAAAATGATCGAACCGATTAAAATTTTTAATCTTTGAATTAAAAAATTTTAATTAAGAGTTATTTATATATAAACATAAGTTTGTAATACAATATTTTAAAATTTTGAATTAAAGACGAATCAGATTAAAAGTACTATTTCATTAATTAATAAGCAAGCATGTCCATCAAATCAATCAATTGAAGAACTTGAAAAGAGAAGGCTTTGATGGTCTGTCATTTCCAAGCCAATGTTGCATATGAACCCCAACAGCATCAAGATAAGCCCCACACCTTCCATGGAAGCCCACCACCTTTCCTTCTGTCGTGGTCGACGTGAAGAAGGTACCAATTTCTTCACCGAACGGCCCATACTTACCTCTACTACTGTAAAATGTCAGCGATCTCACGACTTTTGGCCTATCCTCTCTGTTTATTGCACCATAGTATCCTGACATGCATGTCAGGACTTCATGAGGGCAGTCCAATTTCACCTGCAAAAACAAATCACATCCCATGTCATTGGAAGTCAAGCTCTTATCTTTCTTAGATTTTTAAGATTCTCTTGGTGAGATTATATTGTTTTATGTACCCTATGTGTTGATGTTCCTGCAGTGCTTCCATGTTTAACAGACCAGACAGATTGTCCATTCCTGTCGTACTCAATCTGTATTGAACAAATAACTTCTGCTGTTCTTGTTACAAATATCTGTTTAATCCCAGAAAACACTCCATCGTCCCACGGTCTTCCTCCATCTCCACCCCATGGACCTGGTCCACATGGAGCTGGTTCTTTGATCACTCCACAAGCAACATCTTCGGTTTGTCCTCGTTTGGCAACTACAAGCTTGTTAGACCAGGGAGAGTTGTCTATTTCTGCAACATCTGCTTCAGTTTTAGTTATTGCATCAGAAAGATAATGCTTTGCAGGTTTTACAATTCCTTCCACAAGGTGTACTCCTATGGCGTCCAGGAAAAAACCCTCTCTTCCATGGAATCCAACAATTCTGCCTTCCTTCATTTTGGTGGTGAAAGAGGGTCCTTGTTCTTCTCCAAATGGACCATGCACTCCTTTGTTGGTGTAGAAAGTGAGCGACTTGATTATATGAGGCCCCATGTACATTAAAGGCCAATAGGTTCCACTAATATTCATTAGTATCTCGGAAGGATAATCGAATACTATCTGCAAGAAATGCACCAATCAATACTCACTATTAAGACACTGGACCAAGTTTTTCAGTTTTCTGAAATGAAAACCTGAAGATCCTACAATTTTGGTACATCAATCTGGTAAGGTACAAGCTATTCTGGTATCCTTTTCCGGACGGTATGTGGCATGGTATGAAACGGATAACTCTGTTTCTAAGACAACTAACCTTATCAGTTTTGAATCCTCCACTTCCGCCATGTTTGCTTCCCCATTTAGGCTGTCCATTGTCATCATACTGGATTCTAATATATGCAATGCCAATACTGCGTGACAAATGGATCTGTCTAATCCCCGAGTACTGTCCGTCATCGAACAAGGAACCACCAGTGCCACCCCAGGGTCCATACGTTATCAGACCTTCAATTTTTGATGGAATTCTTCCTATACTAGCTCCCTGAATTGCAGGTCTTCCATTTAGATTCTGATGATACACTCGAGACAAAAACAATCATGTGAAAAGAACAGAAGCATGAGAGAGATGTCTTACCTTGGTGATTGTTCCGGCATCGGTATAATGCCCTTGTGAAATTTGTGTTGAGAGTTTTTTTTGTAGAGCATTGCCATTATCATCTTTCTGCCTCACAGCAACAACTATGTCATAAGCATTGCCTGCACTTCCTTGTATAACAGAGTAGCCTACACTGTCACTCCCATTAGTATTGTAGCTTTTCGTCGGGACTATAGCTTTGGAGCTTTTCTCATGCTGGTGAGGCTTCAGATATATCCCAATTGCGTTAAGACACCAGTCACTTTTTCCATGAAAACCAACGACCTTGCCACCAGTCACTGGTAATGAAAAGCATGTGCCTTGTGTTACTCCAAATGGTCCATATGTTCTCTTGTTGCTTTCAAATGTAAGTGACCGAATAAGTACAGGTCCCCAGTCGTTTATGCCGCCATAGTGTCCGCTGACTGAAGTAAGGAACTCATTTGGGTAATCAAGTTTCACCTGCAAGATGCAGATCATTAGGAACAATGATAGTTTCACAGATCCTGGGTCCAAGTTCCGATCGTACTTCTTGCTATGATTGCAACATCTACACATAGTTAAATTTCAATCAAACTTCAATTCTAAGCTTCCCTACATTCTTAGCCACCAGGCTAAACCCCTCTCCCTGACTGCTATGGACATTTCATTTCATTCCTATGTTAGTCTAGAATCACCAGAATTCTACCAACAATCCATGACCATATCTTCATGAAAGAGCGGACTAACCTTGTCTATTCTATTGCCTCCAAATCCTCCATGCTTCTCTGACCAAATTGAGACCCCTTTCTTATCATACTCAATCTGAATTGAGTCAATACCAGCACCATGAGCTATCACGAATTGTCTGACTGTCGAGTACACTCCATCATCCCAACGAAACCCATCTTGACCACCCCAAGGACCAACGCTCACTGGTACCTTTTCTCCTTTTTCAGAGCTCTGAAAACATCATCACACTTCCAGCTTATTAGTGCTTACACATAAAGAAGTTCAAAAGAAAAAGTATTGCAGAGAAAGCAAATTAATGGAACTTTAGACAGTACCATTCTGTTGGTAAATGAACGGATACTTGGAGACGTGTTGATCTAGTGCCACTTGGAAGAACTTTCTTGACGCTACACAGAGCAATAGAGAAGTATTAGTCCTATTTAATGAGCAACAAAGGCATCCTCGTGAGTGGAAACTGTGTATAATATAGCTGTCTGAAGCTAGCAGAAGAAACAAATTCCAAATGCACTAAAGAGGGACATGTTCGAAGATAAGAGAATCAGATCCATGAAACAACCTTTTCACTAAGGCATCCATTATGCTGTGATTGAAAAGGCACCAGAGTTTTCTGACCGTGAGTTTCCACAATCATGGACAAGCCAAACAGCTCGTCCATCATTTATTGTCAGATTCTGGAGTGTTTACTATTTGAGAGCTACTACAACATTAAGCTCAATCATTCACGATTATGGATGCCTCAGAAAAACGCATAGAACTTTTTGACATTCCCCTTGGAACTTTTCATATCATAAAAGCTTTGTTCATAATAGTGTTGCAGAATCTTGCAGTAATGGCCCGCGATTGACTCTTCACTGTTTTGAGGTTTCTACTTCCCATATGTGGGTATTTCTCATTCGAGAAGATACTCTCTTCCTTTTCTATCATTGCAAGTTCCATTCTTCTCTCTCGTCCCTACCAAACTCTCAAAGTGTTCTATAAAACCATGAGCATCCTAATGACTACAGTAAGTTCGAATACATAGTCTTCACCATCGACGTGACTAGTTTTTGAGCTGCCGGTTGGCATCGTATGAAATTCCAAGACATCAGGATCTAAATGAAGCAAAAGACCATAGGAAAAAGTAATAAGCTTTGTCAACTTTATTTGCTATATTTTCATAAAAGAAATGGGAATACAAGATGAAACTTTACAATGCCTTCAAACAATTAGAGGACTTCAATCATGCCCCTTCACGAGGTACTGAACATCGAATGTAAGGAATAACATTGCCTGAGAACTTGACTTCCATAAAGAACTGGAATTGGGAAAAACCTCCTGTTTCCAGTAAATTCGCACTTTTCGTGTTACTTGGCTGATCATGTGTTCCTTTGGCACTACTGATGCCATAACCATCTGGTACATACTTCGCAATATCAGTCAATGCACGTCAAATATGCTTCTGGATCTTGAGGCAGTCTTTTAAGTCCATTCCAACATTCCATCAAAAGTTCCAGGAGTTCATGTCCAGTTGGCACGATATGATTAAGTTTAACAGAACTTATTTCTCTTGAGGATTTCTGTCAGCATACTTCTTTCACTCTTTCGTAATTGACTACTTACAAAATAGAAAAGAAGTTATAACGAGGTAACTCAAAACTAAACCTGTTAACACACTGGACTTTGGTCTGCAAGCAAGGCACCATTTCAACAACTGTCAACCTTAAATCCACTGGGATCGCTCCTCTGGCAAATATGTCACCTGCTCATTGTTTCGACACAATGTTTTGCAATGATAGTTATAAAACACAGGAAGCAGTAAACATGTAAGTTTACATGAATTTCCAATAAGTTACTATGTTATCAGGGGATTGATCTTGACAGCAATTACACATTTATGTCGCTTTTTAACCTACCAATAATCCCTGCAAGAACATTTCCCAGATTTAAAGTGATGGAAGGACCTTGAGTCACTCAAGTATATTTCACAACCATATTTCAAGGTGATATATTTAGCTATCGCATGACATTCTCCACACACTCTTATGTTCTTAACAATTCGTATACTTTGAGGTCTACAAGGTGATGAAACAAGAGCAAAAGCTAGGGCAAGCTTTTCACTATGGATACCAACAATTTCTTCCCTCTCTTCTTCCTCTATTTCATCCGTATAAAACCCACAACCCAGATCTTGTGCCTTGATTTCACTTGAGATGCTTTCTGCCCAAGAAAACAGAACATCTGGGTTGAATTTAGGCCAGTTGCCTGTAACAAAAGAATGCACCTTCTTTTTTACTTCAATCCAGCTCTGTCCAATAAGTTTCGGTACCTTGCCAGTTCCATCAACCTTTTTTACTCTTGACGCATCAAGGACTTTTCTGTATAAAGCATATCCTTGTAAATTTGACTGACTAATCAAAGAATTCCTGTGTTCTGAGTTCACCAAATTCTCCCTAGCTTGCATTGCCATGTCAAAATTGCCATGAATGAGGCATGCAGTTAGGAAGGTAGACCAGATGGATGAGTCAGGCTTGATTGGCATATCCTCAATAAATGCCAATGCTTCTCCAAGCCTACCTGAACGACCATATAAATCAACCATAGCTGAATAATGTTCTAAAGTTGGTATGATTTTGCAGTCATTAACCATGGTAGAGAAAGCTTGCTTCCCCATATCAACTTTTCCAGCAAGACTCTGTGCGAGAATTATAGAAGCAAAAGTAGTTCTGCTTGGTTTAATTCCTGATATTCTCATCTGATCAAAAATATCAAGTGCAGCATCTGGACAAGAATACAAAATATAACCAGCAATCATTGAGTTAAAGGTGATCACATCTTTGGATATAATCCTATCAAATATGCTTCTTGAATAAGCTATATTCCCTGATTTCGCGTAAGTGTCAACAAGTGAATTAGCCACAGGCAAGGCAGATACTAGATTTCTGCGCAATGCACAACCATGGATCTCTTTTACTTGGTTGAGTGCTATCAAACTTGCACAAGCAGGTAAAACACTCAATATGGTAACAGGATTAGGACGAATACCAGCAGACTGCATTTGCCGAAATATGCTCAATGCCAAATCTTTTTGCCCAATATGTATATGACCAGCAATAAGTGAATTCCATGATGCAGTATCCCGCTTGATGTTCCCCTCCTTCTCCATCTTTTGAAACAAGTCCATGGCTTGATCCTCATCTCCATTTTGTAAATAACCCCATATCATTGTATTCCATGTGATAACATTGGGCTGTATATTAGAATTCTGCAATTGCGTAAACAGCAGGTAGGCCTTACCGCAATATCCAGCTTGACAATAACCTCCAATCATTGAGTTCCAAGTAAAAACATCTTTCTCTACCATCAGATCATAGACTTGTCGAGCAGCTTCTAGCTCCCCACACTTTGAGTACAGGTCTATTAGAGAATTTCCAACCAGCACATCGTGAACATTACCCAACTTAACACCAAGGGAATGGATTTCCATCCCTGGATTTAATGATTTTAAAGATGCACATGCTGAAACGGCACTTGCAATTGTAACACCATTTGGTTCAACCCCTGCTAGAATCATCTCTCTAAATAAGTCTAATGCCTGATTTGTCCTATTATTTTGACCGAAACCAGAAATCATTGATGTCCAAGCGACAACATCAAGAGCAATTCCATTAATCTCCATCTTCTTTTTCAATTCCATAGCAACATCACAACGCCCTATTTGGTTATAACCAGAAATCAACAAGTTCCAACTTACTAAACCCGGGTCAGTCCCTTCTTCGCACATTGCGTCAAACAATCTATGAGCCTTCTCAACATCACCAATTTGACAGTACCCTGACATCATAGCATTCCAAGCTGCTGCGTCCTTCTGTTCCATCCTCTCAAAATATCTTTCTGCCACGTCCAACTTCCTGCACTTGGCATAGACAGCTAATATCGAATTGCTTACGCGCGGAATATCACCCATTCCGCATTTCACTACCAACAAATGTATCAATTTCCCAGTCTTTAGATCACCGCAGTTCCCACACGCTTGCAATATCTTAGGCAGTAAAAACGCATCAGGCAAACAACTATCCTCCATTGACATCATCATATAAAAGAGCTCGATCACTTCCTTGTATCTACGCTGTCTAGAACAAGCACCAATCATCGCCGACCAAGTGAACAAGTTTCTCTCACCCATTTCAGCAAACACTTTACGCGCATCTTCCAAGTTCCCACATTTAGCATACATACTGACCAGCTTGGTTTCAAGAAACGGACTTTTGTGCTTCACCAAACCAATCCGAGAATGGACTTTGCGACCCAGAATAAGGGAATTCGAGTCGATGCAAGACTGAACCAAATTTAGGAAAGTATCCGGTCTCACCTCGGACCCATGTTGAGCTAAGGAGTCAAGAGCCGCCACTGCCTCGCTCAATCGTCCAGTTTGGCAGAGGTAGTTTACGTACGAGTCGGGAACAACTTGGTGTCGCTTTCTGGAGAAGGGGACAGATGCTATATTAGGTCTGTTCGAGAAATCCCATGTGGTGTCTTGTTTGGTCGGGATTGTGACCGGAGGTTTGGAGATGCTTTGGGCCATCAAATTCTCCATCCTTGAACACAAAACCTCCCTCCGCGTTGGCTAAAAACAGATAGAGTTGGCGGGGGAGAGCGTCTGTTACGGTCAGTACACGTGTCGTCTTACAATTCGCAAGCGGCATTATTAGGGATGAGGATAAAGATCTTCTTTACAATGGACCGAGTAGTTCTGCTCGGGCTTTCAAGTTCAGCCCAAGCTATCGCACGAGTGCAGGATTATGAGTGTGTCGAGTAAATAGTAGTCATACTTGTCAGTGTACGAAACTAAGCGATCTAAGTTAGAGTTGGACTGGATTGGTGGAACTCTAAGTAAGCCCGGCCCAAGCTGGAGTCCAACATAAAGACTTAAGAATAGACTGAATTTCCTTCCCGCTTAAGAATAGAGGTAGCCATTGGGCCTAGGCTCTCGGGTTAGACTCGGACTAGCTCGAAACCTGACTCTTGTAAGTAAAATGACGTTGTTTTTGTTTTTTTTTATTTTTTTTAAAAATTCATGTCAAGTTGAGTCTGACTTAAGCTTAGGCCAACTGTCTCGGACCTGATTAAGTAGGGGCTTGGATTTGGGCCAATTCATTATCATCCTTATTGAAGAATCATCATTTGCACTCAATCCTTATATTTATTAACTAGCACATTGGAAGGGATTAATTTATAGGGATGATCCAATTTTACTAATGAATATATTATTTTCTTTTTTAATTTGTTGGATAAGTAAGACTATTAATTTCTTATAGAAGAATGAGTTGAACTTTTCTTTCTTTTTTTAATGCACCACTTTAACAAAATTTGTAAGGTATAGAAATAGATACTTTTAAACAATACATATTATGTATTTTTCTTTTTTGTGTTCCTAATAAGTTACACCATTTTCTTCATTTTTAATTCAAAAATTGAATATTTCACAGTCATAATTTCATATTAAAACTTTTGTTAATAAAATAAAATAAAACATTTTTATTTTATACATTCAATAAGATAATGTATTTTTATTTCATTCATTCAATGAGATAATGTCCAATTGGGTAGAATTTAAATTTAATGTTTATCTATTATATAAAATAACATCATTTTAATTAAATAAGTCAAACTGAGTTAGAATATAAAACCTAAATTCAAATCTTATCTAAAAATATAAAAATATTTTTGAAAACCTAAATCCCACCTAAATCTTAATCAAAACAAAATTTACTTGTTAATTTTGAGTAAATTTCCTTTTTTTTTTAACGGAGGAACCCACAGTCGCTATTATTTAGATGCGCATTGGGTAAACATTCGGATTGACGCACTAGCCTGTAAATCACGCCAATCGGATACTTCACACTAAACAAACCCTGTACGACAGGCTCGATCGAGAGAGCGTAAGTAAGGAAATTCAAACACAAGACTTTTTGATTCTATATTCTCTACTCCACCAACTCGGTCATCCCTAAGGGGCTTCAGTAAAATCTCTATTTTACTCAATGATTAAAAAAATAAATTATCTCGATCAGTTCGACAATGAAAATTTTAAACTGATTAATTTTTAAATTCGATTTATTTTAATAATTTTTGTTATTAAAAAATGATTAATTTATTAAATATTAAATTTTGAATGATAAAATTAGTCTCTTTTAATTATATTTTAAAATTTTAATTTTATTCACTTCTTAATTGATTTTATGACAATGTAGTACTTTAAAATCTTAAAATATTGGTATTACTTTCACAACTTTTTGTAGATTAATTATGGAAAGAAGATCTCTCAATTATCTTGTTCAAGATATCAAAGAGTCGAAAGCTTTCTTTTAATTTGTAAAGCGTTGATGTTCCACTCAAGTGCTAATCTATGTGTACGTATCTTTGAATGAACTAAGCATCAAAACGCGCGGTTGCACCCAAAGAGAGAGACAAGAAAGAGTGAAAGATGATGATGCACTAAATTTAGTTCAGGCGCCTTTTTTCGCAGGTTTGGTTCTTCGTTTTGCTTCTCTTTGTTTCAACACTTCACGTATCATATCACATTACATGCTGGTTATCTCCAAAAAGGTATCCAAAGGTGACTAAGAAAGGGATGACAATGGTTTGACCTGGCTTAGCCCGAGTTTGGGCTTGAACGAGAGCCCGACCCAAGGCCTGAGCCTAGGGCTCTAGGCAGCCCAAACCGAGCCATAGGAACCTGACTCGATTATAAAGTAAAAAGTAATTATTCATATTCAAATAAAATGTAGGGTTAATTATAAAAAAAAGCTCAAATTTTTGTTAAATTTTAAATTATATCTTGAACTTTAAAAAGTTGCAGTAGAATGTTTAAATTTTCAACTTTTTCCAATTCTAGCCCGATGTTAGTGTTTATGTTAATTTTGCTGATGTGACTTGTTACGTGATTCAGAAACTTTAACTATTAATATACGTCAATCAAAATTAACACAACAATTGAAGATTATGAAACTACGTCGTTTAATTACATAATTAAAACAATTTTATTGTTTAAAAATAAAATAAATCAGATTACGCAGCCCTAACGACCTTACGCTTTGATTTCAGTTTGTTCTTTCATTTTCAGTTTGTTCTCTCGACACCCTCATCCTTGAATTTTCATATTACGCAACCCTAACGCCCTCACACTAAGGACATCAGAAAAACGAACTAAAAACGAAGAGCTTACTGGTGCAGTACGCTACAATGCGAAAGTAGTCTAAGGCATCAGAAGAATAAACAAAAAACAAAGGGCTAAGGGCATCGGAAGAAAAACAGATAACATCATGTTAGAATTAAAAAAATTGAAAGTTTAAATATTTTATTGTCACTTTTTAAAGTTTAGGCTAAAATTAAAAATTTAAGTATTTTATTGCTACTTTTTAAAGTTCGAGCTATAATTGAAAAATTGACGAAAATTTTAATTTTTTTTATAATTAACCCTAAAATGTAATAATTTTTTGTTGCCATACATACATGTAAGGATTTATTTAGTGTGTACTTAAAAATACTCATTACATGTTTTCTATATTAAAAATGGCATTTCCTTTTGGTTAACTAAGTTTAAATATTAGTAATTTTTGCAAGATGAGCAACAATTTTTGGTTTACAAAATAAAGGGTATTCTAGTAAACAATCTAAAACCGAGATGATATATAGTAAACAAATCAAGTTTGAGTTAATCGAATTTTATATTCATTTGAGTCTAAGGTCGATCAGAACAATCTGATCCCCTACTTTATTTCGAAACAACATTAATTTGATTAAGAAATTTAAGATATGACTTGTTACGTATTTCAGAAATCTTAATTATTAATACACGTTAGTTAAGATTAACACAACAAATGAAGATTAATAAAATGACGTCGTTTAATCACATAATTAAAATAATTTTGCTGTTTAAAAAATGACCTAAATCAGATTACGCAACTCCGACAATCTTACGCTTTGATTTTTATTTTTCCCTTCATTTTTATTTTGTTCTCTTGACACTGTCATCCTTGGATTTTCCGATTACGTAACCCTAACGCCCTTATACTAAGGACATCAGGAGAACGAACTAAAAACGAAGAACTTACTAGTGCAGTACGCTATAATACGAGAGTAGTCTAGGGCGTTAGAAGAACAAATAGAAAACAAATAGCTGAAGGCATTGAGCGAGCAACAAATAACGTCATGTTAGAGTTAAAATAATTTGAAAGTTTAAGTATTTTATTGTCACTTTTTAAAGTTTGAGCTAAAATTAAAATTTTGAGTATTTTATTGCTACTTTTTAAAGTTCGGGTTATAATTAAAAATTGGACAAAATTTTGAAATTTTTTTAATAATTAACCCTAAAATGTAACAATTTTTTTGTTGCCATACATACTTCTAAGGATTTATTTAGTGTGCACTTAGAAATAGGCATTCTATGTTTTTTATATTAAAAAATGGCATTTCCTTTTAGTTAACTAAGTTTAAATGTTAGTCATTTTTGCAAGATGAGTAACAATTTTTGGCTTACAAAATAAAGGGTATTCTAGTGGTAGTAACAATGGGCATGACAATCTAAAACCGACTAATCAAGTTTGAGTTAATCGAATTTTATATTAATTTCAGTCTAAGGTCGATCAGAACAGTCTGATCCTCTACTTTATTATGAAACAACATTAATTTGATTAAGAAATTTAAGACTTTAATACTAAAAGAATTTAAGATCAAAGCAATATGGTTTTGAAAGTGAACTCGAGTTTAGATTAGGACGACATGACTTGATTTTGATTGAACTTTATAGGTTTAACTCGACTCAGCCTATTACTATGTCTAATTGGTGGGCTTGAAAAGCAAAAACAGTCGTGGCCATCTAGTCTTGGATTGTTTAGGTCATGCCCTAAATTTGACAACAAAACATAGTCTTCAGTTCCAATGTCTTTGTCCTTTTCGCGGACACTTTAAATCCTTGCTTGCTTTTGACCTCCTTTTAAGGACTTTGCCATGTAATTGACTCGAAAGTTGTAATAATACATACATCTAGTCATAAAGCGAGACCTATTTAAACTTTCTTTTTTCTTAATTTTTATAATCTATAATTCCCATTATTAGGGTTGGATTCGATCAAAAAGCATGACAAAAGCAATCAGCCTAAGAAACTTGATATATACACTAATTTCCATATAATTCAATAATATTCTTAGACACTAACATCCAAAGAATAGGGAAAGAATTACCGAAGAATATGTAATACGTAGAACAAACCTTATTATGTATCTAGGATCGGATGTGAAAAGATTAAAAATGAAAGAATGCGGAATACCTGATTTCAGTTTTATCTCTGATTCTGAAGCCAATTTCAGGCACCAAACGAACTCCAATCTTTCGGGATCTTTACGGAAAGTCTTCACCGGCTTGTGATTTAGGTCTTTTTACAATTTTCTTAAAACATGAACTCTCTTAAGGGGTTAGAGATTCCTTGTGCTCGTGATTGATATCAGCAATTGCGGGAGACCATAACCTATTTATATAGCTTCCATATCGGACTTTCCCATCACAAAGTCGATATGGATCAGTCCACTCTAAAAAGAGATTCATTTTCTACTCAGACTTCGACCTATTTATTTAGATCATTTATTGGGCTACTTTATTATCTTTATCTGGATCAAATTATGTAACTTAACCGATAATTTATTTAAAGCCAAATAATGCAATTAAATATTGTCCACTTAATAGGAAAATAACAAAATTGCCCTTAGGGGCAAAACTGTCTAACAGAGTATAAGAGAATATTGCATAGAAATAATCTTAATCGAAGTTTTAATTAAAACACGAATAACAAATGTAAATATAATTTTTAATTTTAATATTGTCGTTGCAATCAGTATTTTAAAAACTGAATCATAATAAATCGGTAAGATAAGAAGTTTAAGGTATAAAAGATTCAACTATTATTAAACCGCCATAAAATTGATTAAAAATTAAATAAAATTGAAGAATTTGAAATATGATTGAAGAAAACTGTCATTAATTTAAAGTTTTGATAATATTAAATAAAAATTAATTAGTTTAATTTTGTCTATCATTTTTTAACAAGAGTTATTAAAGCAAATCGATATGAAAAGTTAAAATTCAAAGCAAACTAATTCGATTTTTGAATCATAAGTTGCAATTCATTTTGCTACGTCAACATTGCTTGTAATTGTGTTTATATTATTCGCAATAACTTGTAAACACTATCTTTTTTTTTAAACGGAGGAATCATCTGTTGTTATTTTTTGGATGTGCACTAAGTAAACTTCTTAATCGACTCAATAACTTACAAATCACACCAACTGGATATTTCGCATTAGACAAGCCTTATATGACAGGTTCAATTGAAAGAGTGTAAGTAAGAGGATTCGAACACGGGACCTTTTGATCTTATATTTTTCTACTCTACAACTCTCGACTACCCCTAAGAGAGTTAAAAACACTACCTGCAAATTTTTAATCTATTACTTTTAGTTATAATTATAAAGTTTCTAAACAAACAAACTATGGAATTCCAACGTCAAATTAGGTTTCATTCTTGTATAGATAATTAGTGATTTTATTTGGAAAAGACAGCAATTTTTCGGTAAAGTAATTTTTTCAAGTGGCATCAAATGAGTGGCTAGTGGGTTCTTTCAACCTAGGTTGACTGGCTACCAAATTGAAAAAGGGCTCATGTTATTTTATTCTATTTATGACTGCGACAGACCTCACGAGTCACGACTGCTTTAACTATAAGATCACCAAATGACATTATCTCACCTTAACATTTATTTAAATTATAAGACAAGAAGTTTAAGGTCTAAGAAATTCAATCGATATTAAATTATTATATAATAATTTAAAAATTGAATAAAATTAAAAAACTTAAAATATAACTGAAAAAGATTATCCTTGTTGATTGAAAAATTCAAATTCTAATTTAAAAATAGATTAATAAATAAAAATTAATTGATTTATTTTAGTTTATAAAATCTTATTAATTAATAAAAATTGATTGATTAATTTTTTTAAACGGAGGAACCCACAATTACTATCCTTTAGATGCGCACTGAGTAATACTAACTAGGTACTCCATATTAAGTAGGTCATGTACGACAGGCTCAATCGAGAGAGCATAAGTAGGGAGATTCGAACATAGAATATTTTAGTTTTATAACCCCCCATTTTACTAATTCGACCACTTTTTAGAGGGTACTCGACCACACCCTTAAAAAGTGATTAATTAATAAATTAATCAATTTTTAACAATAAAAATTATTAAAATACATAGGTCGAATTGAAAAGTTAAAAATCGAATTAAAAAATAAATATTTAAAATTTTTACCATTGAAGGTCGTACAAACTTTTATGTTATAGCTTTTGTTATGATTGCTTCTTTTTAGAATAAAAAGATAAACTAAAAATTTGGTGGAATATACTGGCTCTTGTAGTCTTGTTTTTTTAATCTTTCTGTAGGGACAAATCTCCATCCATCAAGTTTGCACTTTAAAGATATGTTCTCTTGTAATGTAAAGTGGACAAGAACAAAGGTAATACATCATCCTTCCACTTGTGAATTGTCTTATTTGTTCTCTTTTTTTCTCTAAAAAATCATATTTTTTTGCATTACTTAAAATTTCTTATTTTTTAGGTGCTAATTGATTGAATTTTATGATGCTATGATTAATATTAGATCCTTGTTAACTTTAGTAATGGACCAAGACATCAATCCTATTCAATTTAATTTAAATCGAATTTAATACGATGAATTCAAGTTTAACCTAAGCTTTTTTTATCACTAATCTTAAATGATTAAAAATTTAACTGATTTGATCAACCGTGAAAACTTTAAACCAACTGATATTTTGGTTTGATTTTTAATTTTTCAGTTCGATTTATTTTAATAACTCTTATTATTAAAAGTTGATCAATTTATTAATTAATTTATCAGTTTCATAAATTAATTAATTTTTATAAATAAAAACAAATCAATTAATTTTAATTTAAGAATCTCATTTTTAGTTAAATTTCACATTTTTCAATGAGTAAAGACAATCTCTTTTATTCGTATTTCAAAATTTTTAAATTTGTTCAATTTTTAATAATTTTATGACAGTCTAATACTGATTTAACTTTTAAAACTTTAAACTGCTAGTCTTACTGGTTTAATTTCTGATTCGGTTTTTAAAACATTGCTAAACTATATGCATAAAATGCTTGCTACAAGTTACTAATATTAAATAAATTATATTTTTGAAAGATGATGAGGATTGTCAAAAATCAATTCAAGTTATAATTACAGTTGATATTGATCATAAAGGTTTGAGATTTTGAATTATATAAACCAAAAACAGTAAGGTAGCTTATCTTGACCCCAAGCTTACCATGAAATTGAATCTCTCCAACCTTTGCTATCTCATGATTGAGGAAAAGAAGAACAAACTAAACATGATTATCCAATGACTATTGTAGTGAGTTAATTTGTAAAGTTAGATTTCTTAACCAGAAGCAATCATCATTTCATCCTTTGTCATTATCCCTTTATAACATTTCTAATCATTTATATATATATTTCAACTTATCATCCTTTTTTCTTCTCAATAACAAGATGTACTAAAAAGTGATGGAGCAAAAATTTTCTAAAAATTAAATAAAAAAAGACATTCAATTACATACATCTATAGTTATATAAAATCTGATAAGACTGCTTATTATTAGATCTTTCCAAATTTTACGTGTCAGTGAAATTTTTACTAAATATTATTATATAGTTTTATAAAACGTGTCTAAAAAATTCATCAAAAAGAGGAAAATAATTATAAAATTACACAAAAATTAACCTCGTAGGAACAACTATCGTTGAGAATTGAACCTGGAAGATAGTGAGAGAAAGAAATTATGCAAAAGGAGACAAACAAGGAAAAGGAGCAAAAGCTTTCATTCAATAAAGAATAATTGTTTTGAAGGAAAAAAAAAGGGAAATTTATAAGAGTTTAACCAAACAAAACATAGTTGTATAAAGAAACAAATAATAGAAAAAAGCAGGCATGCTTCTAGGGTAAGAGGAGAGAGAGAGGGCAAAAGGCAAAGTTGGAGCTTGCCCATACTCTGATCTCACGTTCTCCCATCAACTTTTAGACTGATGTGAAGCTTTGTGGGGACTGAACATATTAAAATAGCACTTCTTTGATCATCCGTAGCTTAATCATACTTAACTCTCTAATCTCTATCTCTCCTCACTTACTAGAAAACAAAAACATATCACAAGTCTTAAAGGGTCGGTCGAAGATGATTGAAAGAACAAGAGAGAAGGGTTGTGATTGTATTCTAAGCTTTTTCCAGGCTTCATCAACTTCTCGTCTGATTCGCTCCATACAATTCATGGATACCATCAATATTTTAAAATTGAACCGAAAATTAAACCGACAAGATAAAAAATCTAAGGTTCAAAAAATTAAATCGATATTAGACAATCATAAAATTGATTAAATAATAAATAAAATTTAAAATTTAAAATTTGATTGAACGGAATTACCTTTATCTTTCAAAGAATTTAAAATTGAATTGAAAAAAAATGTTAAAAAGTATCGGTCGATGACCAGAATAACGGTCAAATAGTGGTCAGAATTATAAATTCAAAAAAATTTTAAGATTAAATTGAAAAAATTAAAAATTTCTCCTATATAAAATATTAATTGCTTATAAATAAAAATGATAAAATTATATATAATTTATTCAATAAAAATAAAATATAAATAATAATGTATTAAATAAAATACAAAGTGATTATTATAGAATTCATAATTAAATATATCAGTTTAATATACATAACTAAATTTATATATTTTATATTGAATATTATATATATATGGAAATATTATAATAACTTTTGAAGTATATAAAGATAATATATAAAATTAAAATTATTTTAATTTATAAGAAATATGTGAAAATAATATTAATAAAAAATAAAGAAATATCTTTTATATTAAATTTATATTACTATAATTTCTTAAGATGTGACTCAAGTAAAGTTAAAAAATTGTATAATATAATATAATAAGAGATTATTTTGTAATTTTATAAAATTTAAAAATTATTTTATAATTTTTAAAAATTACCTAATATTGACCAATAATGGTGCCGCTAATGTTAAATCATATACCAATTTCATAACATTGGTCCATATTCTTAACAGAGAGAACTGATAACTGATAACTAAAAACTGAGATAGATTATTCTAGAAGGACTTGAAAATGTTTTAAACTACAGGTGTATGTCACAAAGCATGAAATGTATAAACAAATGTGTGTGTCTATATTGAAATTAGAGCTACAAGCCTAGAGAGGGGGGGCTTAGCTTCTTTTTGTTTGCCACTAGAAGATGTGATTCAAATTAGATGAGAATTGATAGTTGTCTAAAGCTTCATGATGATGGTTTTGAAAACATATGTGAAAATGAAATTACATCTATATATCTCAATTACATCATGGATTGTTGCTATAAAAAGTCAAGCATTAATCGAAAAATATGTTATCTTTTATTAAATTATTAACTTTATGAGACATAATTTAAAAGAATATAAATAAAAAATATATAAGATAGTGTTTTAAAAATCAGACCGAAAGTTAAACCAGTAGACAAGAGGGTCAAGGTTTAAAAGGTTCAACCAGTATTAGACCGTCATAAAATCGACTAAAGATTAAATGAAATTAAAAAAATTGAAATATGATTGAAAAAGATTGTCCTTACCTGTCGAAAGTTTAATTGAAAAAATATTATTAAATTAAAATTAATTAATATATTTTGATTTATAAGAACTTATTAATTTATAAAAATTAACTGGTTAATTAACAACTTGATCAATTTTTAAAAAGAAATCAAACCGAAAAGTTAAAAATTTAATTGAAAAATTAAATAGTTCAAGATTTTTACGATTAAACCGACTTAATCGATTGAGTCTTTCAATAATTGGTATAAGACGTAGAGCATATTCATAAAAAAAGAGTTATTATTTCACATGAATTGCTAGCCTCTCTATTATGTAAAGATAAGGCTGCGTATTATCAAACTTTTTCAAACTCCGCTTTGTTCTGAAATTTCAGGCTAAGTGATGAGGATGATGAATTACTAGCAAGTGGAACATCATAATTATGCCTAACATTTCTCTTGAAATTAAAAATTTCCCACACATTTGTGAAATCAATTTGGTCTCTTTATTTTCCAAAGTCAGTCAGTACCTAACGCATACGAGTAATTGCAAAGTTATGTGCACTTGAGTAGGTGAGTGTAATCTCGTCGATGGTGCATCTATACAAACATTAGGCATTGAAAATTACACTACGTGCACTTGAGAAGTTGTTTGATTTTACTTTTGTTTTAAATTAAGTTTAAAAAGAGTTTTTTTAGTTGAGTTTTATTTTTAAAATTTTTGTGTATTTATATTTTAAAAAATTATAAATTTATTCTAATTTTTAGTTTTATTTTTGTCTAATCTAATTTATTATTAAATACGTACTATCGAATTATTTGATATTAGCTATTATTGACAATTATGACTAATATAATTTAATTATACAATTGGTTTATTTTTAAATGTTCGTATACAAATTCCGTTAAAACGTAAAATCTGGTGTAGTCTAGTAGTAAACAATCTTATTTTTAACTAATACAGAGATCGTTTCTTAACGACCCACAAGAAAGAAAAAGAAAATATTTATATTTATAGTTCCTCACATCTAGTTCGAATTTCGCACCAATACGAAGTTTGAAGAAGTCTAATAAGACATTATAGATTATAATTTTATAAATCATAAACTCACGAAGACATCAATTACATGGTTGTCAAATGATAGTAATAACCAATTATTAATAAAAATATTTATATTTTTTAAAAATATATTTTTGTTTATAATACTAATTTTTATTCAAATTTTTATAAATTAAATTCACATTAATTTTCAATTATTTACTTTATTTATATAAATTAACTTTATAGATGTGTATATATAAGAGGATGGGGATTCAATAGAATGCCACAATCCAACTCCATGACTCCTTTTCTTTTTCCTTTTAGTGAAAAAACATACAAACCCCTTGGTGTGCAATATATATGAAACTGCGCAAAACCTTGGAGCATGTGGAGATAAGGAAAAGAAAGAGACAGCGAGACAGAGAGAGGGGAAGGAAGAGCATATGGCTATGATCATTTATCTTCTCAGACCTTTATTGAAAGCCTTGGGATCGAAGGTTGGATCTTAATCATAACATGGAGGACGCATAATCATCTCCCTGTAATTGCAGACAGTTGCCATAAAAGTATCACTATCTCTCTCACAAACAGAGACACATACACAAGAGAGGGACAAAGAGAGAGATGTTTATTCAATCTTATATTGATAAGCAGCCTGCAAAAGACAGTGTGTGAGTATGGAGTGTGGAAAAGAAAATGAATAATTAAAGTTATACAGTGAGAAAGAGAGAGGTATGGAGATAGGTTCTTATACTCATGCCTGACCCTCTTTTTCTTGCTTTCTTTCTTTTCAAGGCTTGTGAGATAGAGTAAAGAGCAAAACTGAGGAAAAGTTGATAGGCCAAAAGCAAGAAGGGGGTCTGTGGGTGTCACCTGAACTCTACTGTTCCTTTGAATAGAGTGGAAGAGATGCTCCTGGAGCCAAAAACAAGCTATAGGGGCTATAGTTAAAATTTTTTAATCATCTTGGGATTTTCAAGCCCTTGTATATATATAAAAGATCTGTTATTATGGAGTCCGCAAACCTCCATCAGCTTCAAGACCAACTTGTTGGGTCTTCTTCTTCTTTAACTACTGCTCCACCTAGCTACGGAGTTGCAAACTCTCAGGGTTGGACTCAAAGCATCACTTTGTGAGTTCTCTTTTCCTCTCTCTCTCTCTTGCTTAGAGCTTTCAAGTTGTTGTAATGGATGTTTTGGCTGTTACAGTTGGTACTACTGCCACGATCATCAACTACTGTAGGATATTCTTTTTCCATTTTTTTTTCTCTCTTTATTGATTTGATGTTACATCAATCACAAATTGCCCTAGAATTGAATACCCCATGTAGCTAGGTTTTGATTCTTTACCTTTCCATATTGGCTTTTTTTTTTTTCCCCCATTGGACTGTTAGTAAGTTGGCTTCATTGCTTTTCCAAGGTGATGAAAGACTGCTTTTCATTCTATATCAGTTTTAAACTTTCTAGTTTTGCTAGGGAATTTTTTTTTTCATCTCACCTCTCTTCATGCAGGAATGCTGATAACTTCAGTCCAAACTATAATGGGGTTATCTTAAATCCAAGGCACAGGAATGAGAATCTGATTCCTCCAGTCAACAGTTCTATGATCCAAGACTCGAGCTTTCACTGGAATAACAGTGGAGGAAGCTTCAGCAACCATTACCTACAACTTCCAAAACTTCAAGGAGAGCTCTCAGTTTTCCCAAAATTCACTGATATGTTGGTTGAAAGTCCTTCCAGTACTGTGGAGGATCCACATCTTTCGACTGCAAGCTACGTGAAGAACGAACGGAAAGATCTGAACGATCTTAGCGAGAAGCTCTTGCTGAAGACTATCTCTTCTGGTTTTCCCATCAATGGCCATCAGAATTCCTCCATATATGGAAGTAGTGGTAGAGGGCAGTTTAGTCAGATACATCCCAGCATAAATATTTCAAGCTTGAATCAATCGTCTTCCTCAATCTCAGGGTCATTCGACATGAACTTACAGGCCTCAGATCTCTTAAGCTCTACTAGGTCTAGTGGGAGTTTTGGTCAACCTTCTTCTAGTGACATTCTTGGCATGTACAAGGACACCTTCGGTTTCAGTGTTGATCAAATGCCACATTCAAGTCAAATATCCACATATAATCCTAGTAAAGTGAGTTCATGCTCTTTAATTCTTCTCTCTCTGTCTTTGATATAGCCATTGTTGTAACCTTGAACTCAATGGCCTCAAGAAAATTTACCACAAAACACTCCATCTTCCTCTTCCTGCTACAATTTGTGATTCAAAAACCCAAAAGATAAGCAAAAGATACAGTGAAAAAACTTCAAAGTCGAAACCCTTTTTAAGTTTTAAGGGCCTATGCTAAGAAAAAGAGAAAAGATACCCATCAACTTTAAACATTGCATAAATGAATCCTCTTTATCAGAAGAATCAGTCTTTATTTATTTATTTTTTATCTCTTTAGAATATGACTTTATGGTGATGATGATGACGACTCCTAAAAAAAACCCAAACCCTTTTTAATTTTCACTGTTTTTTGTTGTAAAGATGATCTCCTCCTTCAACAACACTGATCAAACAAAGAGGCCCAACACCAACTTGATGGAGTCGACGAAGGCAACCCAAGCTGCACCACCCAAGAAGTCGCGTTTGGATTCACGCGCCACCTTTCCACCATTTAAGGTATGAAAAAAGTATCTGGACTTTCCTGAGGTGATAATGTGATATGATTCTAAGCACTTAGCAGTGTACCTTAAATTTTAAAATGCTACTTAAGTTCAATTGCACATTTAAATTCACTCCTTTAACGTAACCCCATGTTCTAATGAATCTACATCATAAAAGTTATACAAGTTCTTGATGGATGTTTAGGGTTTAATGTTTAGGGTTTAAGGGTATATCTAATTGGAAACTATAAGTTTAGGATTACTTTGATGAAGAATGAAGTTTAGAGTGGTAAGTGTATGATTTTTTTAAAAATTTGAAGGACTAAATTGAGTTTTTCCCTTTTTCTTATATTAAAATGCTTGATTAATTACTTATTAATCATACTTATAATTTTTATGCAATATTGCAATTAAACAGGTAAGGAAAGAAAAGCTAGGAGATAGAATTGCAGCTTTGCAGCAACTGGTTGCACCCTTTGGCAAGGTAATTTTACTTCTAGTTAATTAGTTTTTCTAGGTTTACATCATCACCATTTACTAATTACCGATCAACGCTGTAATTAAATAAGCCATGATATTAGAATTATATTTTTATCCCGACTCGATTTGAAATTATAAAATTAAATTTAAATTGATCAAAATTTGAACCAAATTTGAAATTTGAAATTTCAATTTGACTCAATTTGCAATACTCATGGACTAAGGGGGGGTTAATAAAAAAATATAATTTTAATGCTGAATTCTTGCATTACCAATCTTGTACCATCCACAAGAAAATGTTAATAGGTTAAAGAGATGAGTAATTTTCTTTAGCCATAGTTTTGAATTCGAGTTTTGAGAATGAAACCTCTTTAAAAATTCATGAGGGAGAGTTTTGCCGTCCGAAAGGGTTCCACTCAGCTCGAATATGGATTAGTTGGTTGTCCATGTGGTGCCCGATAGTAGGTGGTTTAGTTTAATCCAAAAAAAAGAGATGAGTAATTCTAGGCAAGGGAATATTTTTCCAATGTTTTAAAAACAAAATCGGTTCAGTAGGTTTAATAGTGAAAATCTTGAACCGATCAATTCTTTGATTTTAATTTTTTGATTTGATTTAGTTTAATAGTTTAATTTAATATCAATCTTTTTAAAAAATTTTCGATAAGTAAGAATAAATTTTAATAAAATTTTTAATCATTTTTTAAATTCTTCAATTTTATGTAATCTTTAACCAATTTTATGACGATTTAATACTAGTTAAACATTTTAAATCTTAAATCTTTTATTTTACTGGTTTAACTTCTGGTCAGGTTTTGAAAATATTGTATTTTTAAACAAAGTGGTAAGATCATCAAACTTGAAAAACGAGAGAGAGCTAATTAATTACAGAACCCTAGAGAATATATGTTTCTTATGATTCTGATTTAACTAAGAAAAACGTTGCATTGGTGTCTGCTATTTTTTTAATTTGACGTGAACATTTTTGCATGCTTGGTGGGAATAACTTCAGACAGACACAGCATCCGTACTAATGGAGGCCATCGGGTACATCAAATTCCTTCAAAACCAGGTCGAGGTACTTTCACTTTCCCACCATTCTTCTTTATTTACCATTTTCAATGACCTTTATATACTTTTCATGCTACGGTCTGACACTGTAGTACTGCTAAGTTACATGAATTGCCTAATTGCACAAGTAAGGCACTTTGAAATTTAAAACTTAGGATTTAGAAGTTGATTGCTGAAGATTGTTGTCACTTGGTCTCTTTGACTTATCTGTGCAGACATTGAGCGTACCTTACATGAAGTCATCTCGCAACAAGATCAGTCGAGCTAGGCAAGGGGTAAGAAATTGATTGCTAATTTTCAAAATAGAAGGATTGAAAGTTTAAACAAAGATTTAACTTGGTGAAATATAGAATTATTACAATTACGAATTTCTATAATTAGGGTTGATAATAAGTCGAATTAGCTTCGAACTAGTATGAACAACTCTTGTAATTTCGTTGAACTTAAATTTTGTTTATTTAGTTGAGGTCGATCGGGTTAGATTTGCGCCGAAATGTTAACTTTAATTGGGATTATTATGTCATTATAGTAAGAAGATCGCATCAAACTACAATATTACAATGGTAATATTAACAATTATCCGCTAATTTCAGGGGGAGAATGGAAATGAAGAGATGAAGAGAGACTTGAGAAGCCGAGGGCTGTGTCTGGTGCCATTGTCTTGCATGTCTTACGTAACCAGCGACGTTGGAGGCGGTGGAGGCATGTGGCCGCCGCCGAATTTTGGCGGCGGAACTTATGAATAAAACTTAATGATGTACTTATTGTTTACTTGAAGGGAACATTAGGTTGAACTCCCGGATGAGATAAAATCTCCAGATTTTGAACACAGGAAGGACAACATGAGAATGTAAAGTACTGGACTGTCCAGTCTAGGGATGTTTTTTGGTGGAGCAAATTTGGTCATCTTGAGATGAGATAAAAAAGGGTTGCAAGGTGGACCACATTTGATCCACTAGCCAAGTCATGGTACTACTACAACCTCATGTAATTTCATCAAGGAATTCTCATAATTTTCACATTATTAATGTTCTTTTTACGATAATAGGTGCAACAGAAGAATCATACGTATGTTAAGATGACAATTTACCATCAGTCAAAACATTAGCCAATATTTTTACACAGTCTTAGTTTATATAATGATTAAGCAACTAAAAAATTTAAACTGGTCTAAAGTTCAAAATTTTAAAAATAAAAAAGTTCAAATTCAACTCAATTCTATCAACTCAAGACTTACCCTGTTAATTTTATTTTGAATAAAATTGACTAGGACCAAATATGACCAGACAGATATTACCAAACTTGCCTCCTAGGGGATGGTCAAGTTGGTAGAGTGGGAGGCATGACCGCATGAGGCCAAAAAGTTTTGTGTTCGAATCTCTCTACTTACACTCTCTCTATCGAGCCTGTCATATAAGGCTTACTTAGTGCAGAGTACCAGGTGAATGTGATTTACAGGTTATTGCATCAATCTAAAAATTTACCAGTGTACATATAAAAGATAACAATTACAAATTCTTCCATTCTAAAAAAAAAATTATTACCCACTTACTCCTGAATCACTAGAATTAGTAGTGGACCATTTTCATATCAAGTCTTATCAATACGATTCTAAACTTAATGGCAGGCTAAAAGCGCAAAAGGCCCTACAGCTTAAGAGACCATTCATCGTTTAACTTGGTTCGCAAGTGTGACACGTCCAGAAATGACAATATGTTGGGTCAAGCCTATGTTCACTCAAGTCCAAATTTGACCCAACATTTTATGGCTAGGTTTAGGAGCAATTTGAAATCTTTGTCATATCTAAAGTTCTTGGTTTGAGCCCAAGTTTGAATTTAATTGAACTTAGTTAATATGGCTAATTAGGTTCAAGCTAAGATATATTTTTAATTTAAAAATAAAAAACAATATTATTTTTCTAAAATTTCGTATTTTGAATTTTAGCTTGAATTTGATTAACTCGGCCCAGGCTCGTTTACTTCGGGCCAGGCCGACAAACCTTACTAACCCTACATCTAACTCCCAATATTTATTAGCATTAGACTTATACATGTACTAATTTGGATTGGGTTTAAAATAAAAACCTATTTTTTACTAAAAATTTAAGTTTATAATGAGATCAATTCATAAATAAGTTTTAAATTAAATTAAATTTATTATAATAGTTGAATTTAAATTCAATTTAAAATTAATAGATATATAAGTTATTGACAATTTATTAAAGTAAAATAAATGAATGAAATGATTTTAAAATAAAATTTTAATCTGTTAATTATTGTATTAAATATTAACCGTTATTCTCAAAAAGTTTAAATTAGATAAACAACTATAAACACTTATAATTTTAATAAGATCTAGAATGTAACATTATATAAATATTAATTTATCTCAAATAAACATTAAAGAATAATTACAAATTACTTATAAACATCAAGTTGAATTATTTTTTTAATAATAATTCATATTCATCCTTCAATTTTTTAAAATTAAGTTTTAAACTCAAACCTGATTCATAAGTTAATTATTAAAATTCAAAAATTTGAATATTCGACTTTAATTTATTAAATCAAATTAGGTGTATGATTCATACCAGTTGCATCATCAACAAACGTGGATGACACTCCTAATACGCCATGATAACCATTAAGTTGACATCGGATTTGAGGCTTACACACACACACACACATATTTATATAGGTATCTCAGTTTCGTCGAACTAATCTTAAGTCTTTAAAATTTCACTCCAAAATTCTTAGAAGAAGTAAATCTGAAATCTTAAAGTCTTTCAGATTTTTACGTAGCCTGTATACACTTCTACGTACAAGGAATCTTTATATACTAATTGGTTGGCTGCCGAGTAATCACTGTTTCCCAGTTAGCATTAAGTTTCTATCAACTCCAGGTTTCCAGTAATTTCAAACTCTCACATTGTCGCTAGAAGTTGGACGTTCACAATTGATTCGACCAAGGAGCATTCTAAAGAGCTAGAGGATTATTAACAAGGAAAATTTTCCTTCTCTCTCTTTCGTGACTCGAACTTAATACCTCCTATAAAAAAGAGACTTAAGTGAAGAGTTAAAATTT
>JANZXP010000006.1:1995739-2008819 GCA_027576715.1 Erythroxylum flavicans
AGAATCTCGTGGGAACCTGATAACGGGATTTGAGAGAGAGAAGTTGAAGAGGAGGCAGACATGAGTCAGAAAGAGAGAAGTTGAAGAGAGGTTAGTTTTATAAAAGATTGTCGCAGAGATGAGAGAGAGGGGTTTTTTTGACTAATATTTTTTTTGATTAAATTATTTGAGAAAGTAATCTAAATATTAAAGGGGTGATAGGATTTAGAATCTAAAGAAAGTGCTACTACTTTCTCTAGATTGGGAAAGTTTTTACTTTTCTAAGTAATCCAAAACATGAACCAAACATGATAATTTAAATTTTAGGAAAATAATTACTTTCTCAAACAAGATTTCAAGCCAACCAAACATGGCCCATGTGTACTGGAATTGGAATCTACTTACTATTTAGTCTCCGTTTTCCCTTTTACCAAAAGCTCTTCCTGTCCTATCTTGTCTTTTGCCAAAGCAGTTGTTTTGGTGAAATTGTGTCGTCTGCCCTTTTTTTTTAACTTGCTTTGCTTTCTTTTACCCTTTTTAAATTTCCAATTGCAATTTTAATTCCGTAAAATTGATTACATGTAAGAGAATAACTTTAGGAAAAAGGAAAAGAAAAAGGAAAGGAGCTAAGAAAACGATAGAAAAAGATGTGTCGATTATTGTTTGTGAAAATGATAAACAAAAAAGAGGTGCTTGGGAAATCTAGTGGAATCTGATTCCGATTGTGATCTGATCTTAGCTTTTTACGCGAATTTTCAGCCCTACAAAGCTATACACATAGTCAATACTTCCAAGTTCTAGAAAGTCTCTAATCACTGCTGGAAAGTCCTCTGAATCTGGAAAATTTCATAAGCCACCCACCTCTCATTTTTTGCGATCAGATTTCTTATATTGGTTATGGTATTTTTATTACGTTTCATTAAATCTTATCCATATATTTATGTATTCACATAAATGTATGGATAAGATTTAATAAAATATGGTTGAAACAGAGTAATTGAAACAGAAAATTTAATGTACTTTTTTTAGATATGAAAATGGCTAGTCCGGTTGGCTTGAGTCGAGGTTCGAGTCCGTTCAGGTCGAGTTTGACCAAATTATTTAAATGATATTATTTTATTCAGGTCAATCAATCAAATCTAAAACATGTTTCGATATTTTTGAATTGGATTTGAGTCTAATTGTCATTTTTACACTCATGTAATTATATTTTCTACAAAGTCATAAGTAAGATTTTGAATTACATATTGTAATTTACTGTAATTAAATTCATATTATTACTATATTATAAAAAAATGACACTAAAATAAGTAGGATAGGAAATGAAATAGAAAAAAGATTAATGTAATAATATTCTCATTGTTTGTACTTTGTAGTTTTCTAAATGACCCACAATTACAATTTTCATAGTAACAATATAACCTAAAATAAGTACTTTAAAATTCATAATTTAAAATCTATGTTTTAAAAACCAGATCGGAAATTAAATTAGTAAAATAAAAAGTTTAAAGTTTAAAAAGTTCAATATATTAAAGAATTTGAAATATGATTGAAAGAAATTATTCTTAACTATCAAGAATTTGAAGTATAATTAAAAATAAATTATTAAATAAAAATTAATTGATTTATTTCGGTTGACAAGAACTAATTAATTAACAAAATTTGACTGTTTAATTAATAAATTGATCAATTTTTAATAACAAGAGCTACTAAAATAAATCAAATTAAAAATTAAACTAAAAAATTGATCGGTTCAAGATTTTTAAGGTTAAAATGACTGAACTAGTTGAGTTTTTTTTAATCTTGTTTAAAATATTAATTGTAACTTAGATTACAACTTACAGCTTAGAAAAAGATGAAATAAATAGTAAATAAATTAGATAATTTAAAAATCTAAAAAAATTAAAAAACTCTATAAGTATCTAAACATGTGAATATCTTTATTTTTTATATCTTTATTTTTTAAAGAATCAGATTCCAAATTCACTTCACTTTTCCGTCAACCGAACAAAACTTATATTCTATTCTGTAACGTCTATTAAATAACAACAGAACTAACCGCCGAAACAGAAACCCGGCGAATCTCCCGCCACAGCCACTGGCGTAACGGTTGGTTCATCCACGTGGCAATTGGACCCACCTAACCCACTATATATATATATAGACCACATCACCACCTGTCTCCAATCTTCTCTAAACTGCTTCAGTTTCATTTCTTTTTTTTTAAATTTTTTTTTAGATCTGGAGCAGTGAGTACGTAGTAACCTAATTACGCACTACTACTCCATGAGGAAGATCCAAATTTCGAGGGATTTTACTTGGAAATAAAGCGATTTAATTTTGCAGTTTTTGGATCTTCCAATGGCTTCTTTTCGATTTACGTGGTTCTGGTTCTCTCTTCTTTTTTAGCTTTCTTTTGCGTGATCTATTCGGTTCTTGATCGGTTTCTACCACCGACATGTCGAATCCTTTGGATCTCTTTGGGAAGCCTTGTGAGTGCTCTTTTTAATTATGTTTTCATTTATTATTGACGATGATGTTGTTGTTGTTATTGGCTATGTATATTTGTTCCCGATTTTTGTGGCTTTTTAATTTAGCTGTTAATTTATGGAAGTTTATAACTTGTTTCGGATGGTTTAATTTCATGTTAGTGAAGTTTTGTATTGACTGGGAAGGGGTAATCTTGGTGTTTTTTTTTTTTTTGGCTTTTTTTTGTTGGCCTGGCATTTCGGTAAAAAATAGGGTTGTTTGATGTCTTGTAGGTTTTGATGGATCTTCTGGAAATGATGAGAGAACGGAGAGAAGAGAACGGAGGTTGGATTTCGAGAACTCGGAGGAGGATAGGAGGACTAGAATTGGGAATTTGAAGAAGAAGGCGATGAAAGCTTCTAATAAGTTCCGACGTTCACTGAAGAAAAACAGCAAGAAGCGAAGTGGTAGTGATCTGGGGACTTCTGCTGCTGCTGCTGCTGCAATTGAGGATGTTCGGGATGTTGAGGAGCTGCGGCTTGTTGATGCTTTTAGACAGACTTTGATTGCAGATGACTTGCTTCCTCCCCGGCATAATGATTATCACATGTTGTTGAGGTGATATTCTGATTCTTTACCTTTAACATGTTACAGTTTTCTTTCCTGTTGTTCAAAATACTTTGTTTTCAAGTAGTTATCAATTACATAATTGATCAGTTGGACGTTATGAAAGTTGTTGCTTTTATTTGCCCACAAGGACAAGCTAAATGATAGGTTATGGCTGGTCCAGCCTAATTAGTGTTCTTCACTGCCTCACCTTCATACCTGAGACTTTTCTTGTAAAATTTTTTATAGATTTTTGAAAGCAAGGAAGTTTGACATTGAGAAAGCAAAGCAGATGTGGGCCAATATGCTTCAGTGGAGAAAAGAATTCGGTGCAGACACAATTATGGAGGTAACATCGTATTAAAACTTATTTTAACTCAATCTTTTCCCTTTTGACTATGTATTTCTTGTTTAGCTTGTCTTTTACTGATTTTGCTATAGAATAGTCCATGTTTCTGCCCCTCTTTATTACTATTGTTTCTTATCAGATGGCCATCAATTGACGTTCTCTAACTTTGCAAGATGATACTTATTTTCGTTTCAGGATTTTGAGTTCAGTGAATTGGATGAAGTTTTAAAGTACTACCCTCAGGCATATCATGGAGTGGATAAGGATGGGAGACCTGTCTACATCGAAAGACTGGGAAAAGTTGATCCCAGCAAACTCTTGCAAGTTACCACTATGGATAGATATATTAGATATCATGTGCAGGAGTTTGAAAAATGTTTTGCAATTAAGTTTCCAGCTTGCTCTATCGCAGCAAAGAGACATATAGATTCGTGCACAACTATTTTGGATGTGCAAGGCGTGGTGTGTATCTTGTTGTTGCTGTTACCGTCATAATTGATATTCTACTTAAACACCATTTTATCTTAGTCCATCTCTTAGATCCTTAATATATGTTTGAATCCTGCTTTTAGGGTTTAAAGAACTTAACCAAGTCTGCACGAGAACTTATCACGCAGCTGCAGAAAATTGACGGTGACAACTATCCTGAGGTATCATAAATTCCTTCAGATTCTGTTGCTTAATAGGACTCGAAATTCAATTACGAGTGCTATATATCACAGTTTCTATGATAAATTTTGCAGACACTGTGCCGCATGCTCATTGTAAATGCCGGTCCTGGCTTTAAACTGCTTTGGAATACAGTGAAATCATTTCTCGATGCCCAAACAGCATCCAAAATTCACGTGAGTGTTACTTATCTAATCTCTTGTCAGTTCTATTTATTCTTTTTTTAAAATAAGTGGACAACAACGGATAGGGTTTTGAATCGTACTGCAGGTCCTTGGTAATAAGTATCAGAATAAATTGCTGGAAATAATTGATGCCAGGTACTGCCAAAGCATATGCTATTACAAAATCTGGTTCTTCTTCCAATCATACCTCACTTTGTGACAGATAAGTTGTGGAATGATTTCAGTGAATTGCCTGAATTTCTCGGTGGTAGCTGTACTTGTGCTGATCAGGGAGGTTGCATGAGATCTGACAAGGGGCCATGGAAAGATCCTAACATTTTAAAGGTTTGACACTATTTGTTAGATTTGATGTATGATATGTCTTTCATTCCAATTTTCATAATTAACTCCTTGAAAAGATTCTTAGGTTTTATAATTGTCCATGTGGATGCAGATGGTTCATAGCGGTGAAGGGTTCTACTCTAGGCAAATAGTAACAATTTCCAACTCTGACGGCAGGATAATTGCTTGTGATAAGCCACGTTATGCAATGGTACATTCAAGTTGAATGTTTCATTTCCAAATCATGGTTACTGTCTTCTAATATAATAACTACACCATATTTACACTCTGAAGTTGTTGATATCTTCCTTCAAGTCAGATGAAAACCAGTGATGCTTCTACTGGAGAATCAGGATCAGAAGTGGAAGATATTGGATCTCCCAATCCAACCAAAAACAATTTGCTTCCAAGATTGACTCCTGTCACTGAAGAAGTAAGCGCCTTTTACCGTTGATCTTGATGAATTTTATGATTTCTGCTTGTATTTGATTTTCTTCTGCATCCATGAGTTCATAATAAGTTGAGCGGAAGTCATCTAACATTTCTGCAGATAAAGAGACTGGTATTTTCCACAGTCCAGGTTAACGAGCCTTTGTGCAGTCCCTTAGTTGTACAAGGAACAGACAAAGGCAAGGGGTTCCATTTTCTATCTTGCTCTATTTAGAGCGAGAAGAACAAAAATCAATTCTTTCCATGTCTTCCATCTTGAATTTTTAACTCCAACGATCTTAGTCTGTAATAGGGATTTAATGTGCCTATTAATTTATACCACTCAGATTTTAAATTTATGGGTAAAGTTTAGTTTGAATTAGCCGCATCAATGAAACTTGAATGTGTTGCATTACCTTAGAGAAGCAGTGACTGCATGAAAACGCAAGCACCTACATATTATTGACATCTTTAGATAAATTGACAGGGGAAAGTGGTTGGTAAGGCACTTCTTGGTGGTCAATTCTCTGAGTATGATGAATATATACCCATAATTGATAAGACCGTGGACGAAGGATGGAAGAAACATGTTCCCTCTGAAGACCCAGATGCTTCGACAGGTTAGAGATATTAATTTTAGTCTTTACAACCTCTTGTTAAATAATTATCAAGTTTATGATCGTTGGAAACGCTACACACTGTCAATTAGTCATGTACTTGATAAGGCTTATTTTACAAAGGAATTGGATACTTAGTAAGATCTATTGCAGGGACATCTTTGCTGCCAAGTGTGGAAAAATCTTCAGAGAATATTCCTGGTCGCATTTGGTCGATGCTTGTGGGCTTCTTCATAACCCTCCTTGCTTTTATCCACTCATTGGCATTTTTGGTGCCTAAGAAGATATCTATCTCTAAGTCGGCACATGACACTCTTGCCTTACCTTCTGAATTTGTGCTAAAGGCAGAGCTAAGGGGCTCTTCTCCTGTTGGGCTTACAGAAGTGGATGTGCTCCCTTCAGTATTGAGAAGGATGGGTGAGCTTGAAGAGAAGGTTGATATGCTACAGACCAAGCCTTTCAAGATGCCATGTGAAAAAGAAGAGCTACTCAACGCCGCTGTTTGTCGTGTGGATGCGTTAGAAGCAGAACTGATTGCTACAAAAAAGGTGACTACATATATTCTTATACTTTCTTGCTAAAGGTAAACTTTTACCATTTTGGTGTATTCATTTACTTTTAGAACAGGTTTTGTCAAGTTGTAGAGATGGCCAAAAGAGCATAACCCAGTCTAAAATCAAGAGGTTAAGTTTTGATTGAGTTTCTAGTCAGACTCAACTTGAGACTTATTGACTAAAACAATGTCGTTTTGGTAAGTTATTCTAAAATGACTTAGTTTTGGCCTCGACCTAATTGAGTTTGGACTTTGCAAGTCTGACCGATCGCTTGCATCCTTGTAAAGTGTATGACTGAACATATAACATATGGATGTGCATCTTCAGTATCTAAGTTACTTTTGCCTAATGTGTTCTAAAAAGATGTGGAAGTTCTCTTCTATTTTGCACTTCTAATTCATTTTACTTGTAATCTCTCAATATCTTTCTTGATTTCTATCAACCAACTTAAACCTTCCTCTTTTGCAGGCTCTGCATGACGCTTTAATCAAGCAAGAAGAGCTACTTGCGTACATAGATAGACAAGAAGAGGCCAGATTGCGGGTAAGTTGAAGATTAGATTCTTTTGATCCCACTTTGAACCAGACTGAAGTAGATCTCTGTTGAGTCACTAAACCAAATGACTTTTCTTTATGATTTGCTGTAGAAAAAGAAGTTTTGTTGGTGAAGAGAGGATATCTGTACAGGAGGAATTTGATAGGTTTTCTGTCACGTTGATGCCACTTCGTTATGAGGGTTTGTATAGACCAGAACTCCTGTTACATGTACATTAGAAGTCGAATCTAATAAAATAACTCGAGAATTACTTGTATATGGCAACCTAGCACTCATGACTCTGATGATACATGGATGAAAACTATGACGGATAATGAACAGAATATATATGATGTACTGTTGTGTAGTGGCATTCTTGGTCTGAGATTCCAAAGCACTGAAATTAGAGTTGCACAAACGCTGGAAGTCAATGAAATAATTTTGAATTAATAGAATTTGAGTTTAAATTTAGAAAATTTCAGGTTTTCAGCTTAACAGGCTCGTTTCTGTGCTTGAATTAAGTTATTTGTTCCCTTGGTCAATAATACACAACAGTGGCCAAGCCTTCTTGCAAGGTCTTATCTTATCTTGAAATGTTCTCAGGGAAGATGAACTTAGATGTCTTCCTCTGTAAAAGGGCAATTTAAAACCTTGAGTTCGAAAACAGACAAGCAGGACAATGCACAAGCCTCGACATAGTGTGTTGTCGCCCTCTACCCTTTCCCATTATTTAATGAATAATACAACATGCTGACTTTTATCAAAACTTTTTTGTGGAACTTGCATAAACACAAAACTTGCATAAACACAAAACACAGTAGCCGCGATTACTCTTTAAACGTTTGATTGAGAAAAACGGTCATTATTGCAGTTCGAGAGCACCAACAAAAGTCCACCTGAATTATCTCACCAGATCTAAACCAACCCCCATCGCCGTTCAGACCTTCCTCGTGGACATCAACACATTGACAGCCCAATTTGAGAAGGTCACATTCAATTTCATCGGGAGATCTCACAACACGGAGGCAGACATGCTAGCCAAACATAGGCTTGCGACAACTCTTCAGATTCCATTGATTTTCCTCTCAAAGCCAAATCAGACGCAACATAGACCACAGATCCGAAGGCAACAGCCCCAGATCCCGGCAGTGTTTTCTATCCAAACTCGTGAGGGAGAAGAGAATAACATTGCAATGTCTATCCCATAGAACTAGAGCAGAGAGATAGGCGACCAGCCAGTACATTCCCAAGAAGGAGTAATGACGGTCAAGCAGAATGGGAAGCAATGCTACACAATCCAAGGAATACAACATCCATAGCAATTAACGCGGATGGTTGGCACTTTTACCCGCCCTAAGGGGCATTCCAGTCATTTCACATCGGTGCACATAAATGTACCCTCTGATGTATAAAAAAAAAAAAAGAGGAATGTGGCAGAACCCAACGAAAAAGGAATGAGGTAGACAGGGTCCTAAGTATAAAGCAAAAAAGACAAACATGTAATATAGTAACTAATTTTGAAGATTAGAAGTCATACATGGAGGCAAATTCCATTTCTATAGTTATTGACGTGAGATAGATCCCATTCGTAGAGTTCTTGACGTATTCCATAACAATAAAATAGAGAATGGGATGCCTATAGCAACCAACTAGACTCTTTGCACATAAACCCGTAATTGAAAATATCACAATGGCAACTGAGGACTCAACTCCGTTGGTTATCAAAAAGACAAATGGGAAACTAAAGAAATGTGTGATTTGCATCAATCAAATTCATTAAGTTGAAAAGGACAAGTTAGGAGGCCAAAGGTAAGCACTCTAGATCCATATTCACAGTCAATGTCTATGATTAATGCAAAAGACTGTGGTTTCATTTTGCCCACTTAACAAAAAAATTCAGTAATGAAAGCATCTTCCATAATATTCTTCACATTCATCTCCTTACTTCATAGATCTCCGTGCTCGGAGTGTTTCCTTTTCCATGTTCCATTTTTACTGTTGAAGTGTAGTAACTCAAGACTCTTTTATCCAATTCATAGTAGTCTTCCATCTTCCTTAATGGTTTCAAATCCAAGTCAATGAAGTTCACCTATGTAGTTGAAAGACAGATCAGTATCCAAAAACAAAAGGGCATCATTTTGGCTTATGTACCATCTCATCCATGAGGAACATTGTACTTTAAATTAATCTTGCTGTGATTCAGAGATGAATATTACCCTGAGCAATAGTGACTATAACAAAAAAGTATTATTACCAACTGCATAATTAAAATAAAAATGTACATAACAAAATGATATTTCCAAGGACAATTACCATTTCCAGAATGGTTCACTAACAGATAACTATTCTCAAATACTCCAGCATCCTTCATGCCCAAGTGTGTGTGTGTGAGTGAGAGAGAGAGAGAGAGAGAGAGAGAGACTTATGACGACTTTAAACCTCATTGGCAAATTAGAAACATTAAAAACCAGCCACACGAATTAAATATAAAATCATGAATGGATATGAGGGAAGCTATTTACCTTATAATCAAAATTTTGCTCCGTTGATTGTAAGTAAACACTACTTTGCACAGATCCCAAGTCATCTTCCCTTGGTCTAAAAGTAATCATTAGACTACAGTCCTTTGCAGTAGCGGCTATCAAAAAATTCTTCAAAATCTTCAAGCTCTCATCCATAGGAATAGAATGCAGAAAGGCATATTCATGTGTCACTTTTGCTGCATCAAATTCTTTGCATACAACACAAGGTTGGCATACTAAGTTATAATATGCATGAATTGCCCCTTCAATGTCCAATGTATCAAGTTTTTGAACTTCAAGAAGTTGATTCAACACTTCAGAACTATACACAGTCTCAGCAACAAGCTCTATGAAACTTGACGTCCGCAAACCCTTCTCTGACCTAATGACGCCCTCTAGTACAGCTTCAAAAGCTTCTTCAGTGGCAGCATTAGTTTTCTTAGTGCCACCACCAAGTCCCCCAAGGACAAGAGAACCATTCAAGAACACACGGAAGTTGTTCTGAGGGGTGGTGTAAAGATCCTTGATGGCTTTAAGTATTCTTTCCTTAGAAGCAGAGAACAGATCCAACGGATTATACTTGCTTAACTCTGAAATCTGAAGATGAGCATGTTTTAGCCATACCAAAACCACAACATATAATATTTGTTACTTAATATCAAGGCTTCATTAATGAGGGAGAAATGGTGAATACTTCCTCTCTATATATCTCCAATTAAGTTTGCTCTGCACATTATGATAAATTTGCCATAAGGTCAAACACCATCAGGACAATTACCACTTGTTGCTGCAACTTAAGGGCTTGATGCATTCTAAAACGTGTAGTGCTCCTCTTAATGGAATTTCCTTCAGCTATGAAATTTGATACGGGGAGAAATCCACATTTGGGCTACTTGAAGAAACGAAATTGATATTGTCAATATGTGACTCATGGACACCCAGAATGTGTCATCAGTCTGGTGAAGAAAAGCAACAAAAGAATATCTATGAAAAATACCTTTATCTCAACAGATATGCAGGCTCCACCCTTCAGAACAGCTAAGATGGAAACATGTACAACAAAATATCAGGCTTCAAAAGTTACACCACATTCATATGGTCCACTTTCAATAAGCACTTGCACTAAAATTTTGCTTATAGCTAACAGAGACAAAACTTAGCCCCAGACTAAAGTTGGCATTTTTATTCTTCGTTCAACCAAAATAGCACATCACATAAGTTGAGGTATTCACTATGCAGCTAAACGAACCACAATATATGCAAGAACATCAAAAGGTAACATTTGCTACCACAAGTATAATTCTAGACACTTTGAAGCAAATGTGTTACCATGAGGGAACACGGAATGATCGGACATGATAACCACAGAATCTCGCTTCAAGTCAACCTTGGAAGCATCAACTCTCCAAGCAGGTCGCCAAGACATGACATTCTTTTCCACAGCCTCCAGAAAGTTCCTTGTTACTAGAACACGCATCTGCCACAAAGACCATACACACCCAACTCAAAAACTCATATTAGAGCTCATTTTTAAACCAATTCAAGCCATACCCAGAAAGCAGCATACCCCAGAATCAACATATTTGGGACCCAACAAAGGGGTCATAACATGTTTGACATAAAGTTGCTCAGCTATTTCTCTGTTAGGTGAAGACACAACTTCCTCAGCATCTCTCCACAGTAGCTTTTCTTTTTCTGACAGTTCCAAGTTCCTTTGAACTCCTCCTGACTTGCCATTCCAAGCCACTTTCTGTATTCTCATTACTTTCCCAGTCTATATATAGAGTTGTTCACTTGAATGTTAGAATTTCATCATGCAACATAAAAACTATAGGAACTAAACAGAGGATTAATATAAGAGAGTGAGGTACAAAGATTGGAGAAGATCCAGTATACGCGAGCACAATGTTACAAGCCCCTTCCCCTCTGTATGTCCAATCAGCTGCGTCCTTCTCATCTAATTTGACCTCCATCTGATAAGCAAAGTTCAAAACAATCATGAAATTACAAGAAATGAAGAACAATAAAGAAAAAAAAGGCAAAGCAATACCTGAACAAAATCAAAATCGAAACCGAAACCGAAATGTCTGCACAAGAATCCTAAATCCCACTTGGACTTCACTTCACCGAATAGGAGCTTGAAGAGATGTTCTTAGCTTGGATTTAAAGCAGAGAACGGCTCAAAGATTAGTGAACATGTGATTTGTTGGCTGTTAAGAATATGGCTTGTGGGTTGTTAAGAATATGTGAATTGCGCTACTACAGCTTGGAATCTCCCTCCAAATCTTTTCTCAACTGAAGCAAAATCAAATTGGGACATAAAACGAGAAAAACTGAGGACCGGTCTCCGGTTTCGCAAAACTGATTCATACGTCAGCAGAACACATTCATCCGAAAACTTGGTGGTCAAAACAGTGCGTTTATATAGCTGGATCCAGTTTTAAAATAAGAATGCCACGTTAGCTATAATGGATCTTACTAACATGTAAAATTAAAAAAAAACACATTTAAAAAACATTACGTAAGAATGGATCTTAGCCATGGGAGGAAGGGCAAGCTTACAAACAACAGGTCCAATGCCTTGTAGGATCTCGCAGGGTCCGTAATAGCGTACCAAGAATTTGAGAGAACGACGAGCTACCACGGTTAATTGTTTATATGGCTACAAATTCAAATAACCATGTCCCCAGCTGGAAATTCTCGGTTCGTCAGCCTCTTATCTAGCGGTATAAATATTGTTTCGTATCGGCTAAAAAACGAAGTATTATTCATGTTTTTAGTATCAGTGGTATAAATATTGTTTCGTATCGGCTAAAAAACGAAGTATTATTCATGTTTTTAGTATCGGTCTTAGATACCGATCAGTACTATCAATTTTCATTTGGTACTAGCCGATATCTAAAATATCGGTCACATATTAACTAGTACCGTAAGTTTTAAAAAATGTAAGGACAATTTTGTCAATATTACAAAATTTTAACCTAAAAACCCTCTTGTGTGCCTCACCCACGCGAACCGTTCTGCTTCCTTTTATTTTTTTCACTTTCTCTCACCAACTCTCACTCATTTCTGTTCTCTCTCTCTCATTCTCCTCTACATCTCCGGCGATACTACTCTCTCTCTGACGGTGCTACTCCTTCTCTGGCGACTATTATCTTCCTCCTCGATCCACGCTAGCATCATACCATTGTCAGCCCTCCTCAGCTCCTCCATGCGAAGTCCCAAACATGTCACCATCTTCAACCCTCCTCCACGAGGACCACCGCATCATGTCGTCGCCATCACTGAACGTCTGAACCTCCTCCACACCTAATGATTGCTCGCCCTAAATATAAACCCAACCATCACCCAACCCAAAAACCCAAAGTTGTGAATTAGTTTTTGGGTGTGTTTTTTGACTTTTCGATTTTTTCCTGCTTAATTGCATTTTGGATTGTGAATCAGGTGGAACTTGAAAGTTGTAATTAAATTTTGAATGGATTTGTGATTTGCGTGGGTTGGATTGAAGTTGAATGATTCACGATTTTGTTTTGATTGATTTTTGGTTTGGTTTTATGGACTGATTTAACCGATTAAGAAAAATTTACGTTAAATTTTTGATGAATGAAATGCACAACCTAATGTGAATATGTGATGATGTTGATGATGTGAATTGCTTCAATTGAAAGTTTGTAAGTTGAAACAAATTAAATTAAAATTTAAAACCGAGAATGCAAAGTTGCAAACTTGTAAAGACTTAAATAATTAATTGACGCATTCTTAAAATTTATGAAATGATATTTCATTTTTAGTATTTGGGTATTGGTTTTAGGTAAATAATTAATTGAGTATAAAATTATGCTATTG
>JANZXP010000006.1:2031659-2074114 GCA_027576715.1 Erythroxylum flavicans
AATTTAATTTAATTTAATTATGAAAATTTAATAAAATTAATAAGTAGAATAAAATTATTCATAATTCTTATTAAAAATTAAAATATTAAATAATATATAATATATATTTAGTTTATAGTAAATCAGATTCTGAAAAACAGAAAATAAAAATCAATTTTTATTTTTTATAATTTTTAAAAACTAGAAGAAACTAAAACTAAAATTAGAAAAAAAAACCTCAAATAAATAAACCTTTTTACTAAATCTTAAAAAGTAGAAAATTAAAAATAAAAGAGAAACAAATAGATCCTATATTTTGAACAATTTTCAAATTTTGAATTGAATATAGTACGAATTACTTAAGTAGCTCGAACTCCGATTAACTTGTGTCGACTGTTTTGGGACCAAAAGGCCACCTCTGGTTTTTATTGAGGAGTTTAAAAAAAGCACTTTAAGGTGGGATGGATAACATATTTAACATCAAACGAATTACGATCTCATCCCACCTGGTGTTTGCATAAAGACAAGGAGTACCAAACTTGTCCCACACATTCCCAAACCGGACAATAAGGACACTCTTTACTTTTCTTTACATTTTGTAGCCTATTAAGTGCTTCAAGATGACTTTGTTTTAAAAGGCCAAAACCAAAACTTGCAACAACAAAAAAAAAAAAGGGATGATATAATTTTCCTAAAACTTGTGGCGTACAGCTGGTCTCATCCCAGTTTATTATAAACAAAAGATACTATGATTTTGTTAGAATTATATGGTTGTACCGGTCCGAAACTAATTAATTTATTAATCCATTGCCTTCCAACAATACCATAATTAATTACAATGTGATAATTGGATCACCTTTTTTTCTTTCCCATTTTTAATTCGTAGAATAAAAAATCTTGTGCACTAATTACGTTAAAGTTGACTTTCTGATTCGTGAAGTCCTTATTCGTACTTTTGTTTCGAGAATTGAAGAGTTGGATACGAGTCTTTTACTTGTGATCACAAATTTCTAGCAATGTTAAAATGTAAATAAAGAGCTTAATTCAAGTTTAAGAGGGCTAAAATAAAGTAATTTGTGAAATAAAATTAAATTAAAATATAAGAATTTGGGATCAAATTTCGATTCTCCTCCTACCCGTGTGTATAATATTAAAAATGTCAAAATTAAAGTATTTAGTATACAAAAATCTCTACGTTAAGAGCAATCATCATTGACCGCAACCTTACTTTCGTAATTTTTACAAAGAAATTATTTTTATGATTTAAATCTGTGACTTTACGGTCACAAAGGTGTAACTTTTATCGATTGCTTTAAAACTCGCCCTCACTCATGTGTATAATATATTTATATATATAATTATTTTCTTTGAGAAAATAAAATACATAAATTTATTTAATTAAAATACATAAAATTATTTAATTAATATTAAAGATTGTAGCTTTAGTCTTTGTTCTTTGGTTTTGAAATAAAAATAAAAAATTTACCAAAAACGCAAATATATGTAATTTCGCACGTTTCATTTTTATAAATGGTTTTAAATTATTTTGTACTGTATTAGTTTATATTAAAAATCTTCAAATTGTTCAATCCACCATGCCAGTTAAAATATCGAGTTAAATTTATATATTAAAATATATTAAATAATTTAATTAAAAAATATTTTTTATGTTTAAAATTTTCAATATATTACCTTAAATAAATGAAGTTATTAAACCAAAATTTAAAAAATTTAATTTTATCCATAATATAAAATAATTTTTGTTTATATAAAATTAAGTGATTTTTTAAATAATTTTACAAAATTATCCGAAGTGACATTTGGGATTGATTAATACCGTAACGTACTATGCTATTACCAAATTTAATACTAATTTCAGTACAGTATTCACAGTATTGTTTTTCATAATTGAAGATTTTTTAATTAACCTTTTTTAATGGGATTTGAAATGGAGTCTTACGATTAGTCTAGTAGAGCAGGTGATGAGAGCATCTGAGCAGTATTTTAATGGCAATAAGGTAGCAGCCATACCCAACTAGTCAACACTACTTACCACTTTTTTTTCTTTTCACTACTATAAATGGGTCGTAGTCATCAATTTTTGCACATTTCACATTTAATAGATATATTTAAGCAAATGTCTATTAGCTTTCATAGACCATGAAAGCAAATATTTAATATTTTTTCATTTTGATTCTTATATTTTAAATTTATTAATTATTTTTTTATAATACTATTTTATTAATATATTTATTTATTCATTTAATTATATAGGTTTATCGAAAACAACCTTTCAATCAATTAAGGATAAAGCTGTGTACTTTTGGATCTTCTCATACTCTTAATCAACGAGATTTTTATTAAATTGTTGTTGTTGTTGTTTATTATAATCTCGTTCATCATATTCTATTAGTTTTTTATTTAAAACGATAGAATACTAAAATTCTTAAATTTCAATATTATGTTATTGTAAAATTAGAAATAGATGAAAAATTAATGAAATATAGTGAAAATGATTATGTGATAAATAAATAATATTAAATAATAATTTTTAAAATAAAAAATTAAACTACAAAGGGTATGAATATAATTAACCTATTAGCTATTATATGGTTTTTCATAAGACTTTTGCTTTGTTAAGTTGGCAAATCAACAAGAATAAATATCCAAATCTATATGTGCTAGATAAGATTAAAAAGCATATTAAGAATGGGCAGTTGGGAATCCCTAAAACAAATGTGGGGACAAAGACTTCTAATTTTTTATTATTTAGGTATAATGTAATATCATGTTGCATCATGGATTAAATTTCATGTTCAAGCCAATCATTATCACCTTTGTGTTATTAAGATCTCATTTCATTGTCATTAACTCAATGTAATCTAGTTTCCTTTACCTCTAATCAATTCAGTTAGTCTTATCTATATAAAGTATAGATTTAGGTTTTGAGCAATGGTCTAAAAGTCAGACCAAAAGTTAAACCAATAAAATAAGAAATTTATAATTTACAAGATTTAACTGATATTAGACTGTTATAAAATTGACTAAAAATTAAATAAAATTAAAAAATTTAAAATATGATTGAAAGAGATTGTTCTTATTCATTGAAAAAGTTGAAGTTTATTTAAAAAATAAATTATTAAATGATAATTGATTAATTAAATTTGATTTATAAAAAATTATTAATTAATAAAAATTAACTAATTAATTAATAATTAATCAGTTTAAAATAATAAGAGTTATTATATGTTTATAAGTGTTATTATAATAAATCGATTCGAAAAGTTAAAGATTCAAGATTTTATAGTGAAACCGGTCGAACTTGTTTAGCTTTTAGATATTTACTCTTGCCTTTTTGTGTTTTAAAATAAACAAAATCATACCCAAGTTGCTGTTGATACACGTCATGCTTATTGTTAAGGGACCCGATTTATTACTCCAAGTTGAAAGAAATGGTCATCATTAAAGACAGCTAGTTACCAATGGAAGTAGAACAAATGACAAACTTGAGAGACAACAAGGTTATTGCTCAATAGTTCTTGTCCGAATTATTATCTTTTGATTGTATATTGGATGAATTATTGAGTGCATATAATAATTTATAAATTGTATATTTTAAATAAATTTTTAAATAATTAGCAACTTAAAATAAAATATCATATTTGTTTTAATTAATTTTTATAAATTTTAATGTGCCTTCGTTCCCTAATATCCTTTACAATGACTCAGAACTTATAGTTTATTTCGTTGATTCAACTATGCCGAACGGTTTGAGATTAAGATTACTAATTTAGATGTTGCATTTTTAGAGTGCCTATCAATCCTCTTAGAGGACATGTCGAGAGCCTGTTGGCTACGACTTGCGATGTAATTTTGTGTTTCTTTCCTTGTATCAAAAACAAAAAAAAACTCTTCTCAGTGACAAACAGAATATGGTGTTCATAATTTAATATGGACTAAAGCACCTATCTGCTTACTGTTATATAAGGGTTAGTTCACTAGCTAGTTGTTGCTCCATCATAATCATATTATACAGAAAAGACTTTGTCAAAGTGAAAAAAGGTTGGAGAAGACTATAAACTGATAATTCTTTAATTCCATAAGAAAAAAGACCAAGTTGAGTCAGAATAAGCTTTTCAATTAACTAATAATCCATCAATAGGTACAACTTGAGCAATGAACATGGAAATGCCATCAAAGCAATGACGAGTATCAATCCATAACCTTACTAGCTTTTTTCCCTCACAAGTTGAACGATGATTAAGCATGGATGGCATTGGGTGGGGTCCAACTCAACCCAAAACTCGATTAGGCTTAAGGTATTAATTAGATTTAGGTAATCTAAATCTTGACTATATTTAGATTGGGGTTTAACTTAACCCGAAATTCGATTAGGCTCAAGATATACAATTCGAGCATGAATCTGATTGGATTAAGTAGTCTAAATATCGATTGTATTCATACCAAGTCAACCTGAAACTCAATTAGACTCAAGGTACACAGCTCGAGCCTGAATCTGATTGGGGTCTGAGTACAATCAAAACTTAGACTATTCAAATCCAACCGGATTTAGGCTCGAACATTTTTCTGTTTTAATTTAAAATTTAGAAAATTAATCATTTTCTTTAAAAAGACATCATTTTTAGTCAGTACTTTCGAACTTTACACCAGACTGAAATGGACAACCAAGCTCGGGTCAAACCCAAAGTTCAAAAATTTGGAAAAAGAGTTCAAACTCAGCCCTAAAACCTTTTCAATTCAAGTCAGGCCTGTTGAATTTGAGTCAGTTGTGAGTCAAGTCTAATTCCATCCCAGTGCCATGCCTACTGTTAAGCACCAACATAGGCAGTTCTGAATGTACTAAATAATGGAATTGAAATTATGCATAAGGAGAGGATACTTAGGATAAAGAGAAGACAAGTAACAGATGAGAAGCAAACAGAGTCATGTGCTTAAATAGTTAAGAAGTTTGTATTATATGGAGTTTTTAAAAGTCAAACAGTCTCAAAACACATTGAAAGCTTCCAAATAATACAAACCTTTCCATACCAATGCCTTCTTTTTTAAGTACGGATTAAATAGACATCGCAATGGGATGTTAATGAAATTATTGAGATGATTACTATTATATTATATAATAAGAATCCATAATTGACCCTTTTAAAATATATAATAGTCTTTAAATTGTGTATTTAAAATAAGTCTTCTAATAAGTCAGCAATGACAAAATTGACTCGATTCAAAATTAGTAGATCGAAATTTAATTAAAGAATTCAATTTGAAAAGATATTAAATTGTTTAAATTCAACTAAAATTTTGAGCTAGTTCAGATTCAGCTAACCTATTATCATCTATATACTCAATCGAAGTAAATGTAACAAACTTTTAGATTCAATTTTAGTTCATTATTTCCACTTCAAGTGGATAACCACATGCATCTTCACAAGAAAGAAGGCACAAAGTCCAAAATACAACCACCATGAACAATCCATTGGCTCCTCCACTCGACCTATGAAATGGGTCTCACCAAGTAGGATAAAAGATACTAAAAAGACAAAGCAAAACAAAGAAGAAGAAAATTGGTGAAGAGAAAGAACGAAGAACAAGTGTTTGGTATGTGGTTGGGTGTCCCTACAAGGGAAGGGAAGACTTTAATTTTGACTTGTATCTAATTGAATGTCACATCATAATGCAACAAAATAAAGAAATGTCAAAAGGTTCTAAGTTTCTAACTTCTAAATCATCCCTAACATGAAGCTCCTTAATTTCTTCATTACTCCAATTAATTATCTACCTTCTAAGATTAAATAGTTTTTCTTATAATGAAAATAGCATTCATTCCTTTGAGAAGTATTATACTACAAAAAGACACCAGAGATGCACATTAACTTATAATTAAAATAGAGTAATTTATACATTAAAAAATACGTAGATATTAAAAAATGAATTTGTATTAAAAATAATAAAAATAAAAATGTTAAAAAATAGAAGTATTTTAAATAAGTTATTTTATTTTATTTTTAATCAAATCTTATAAAATAAGACAAAATAACATCTTTTAAATTTTATATATAAATTAAAAAAAGATTTTTGAATGAATTTATTGTAATAGCCCAGACCATTCGCTTACAGATATTGGCCGTTTTAGATTGTGAAATTTCACATCTGTTAGAGAGGAGAACAAAGTATGCCTTATAAGATTACGGATACCTTTTTCCCATAGAAGCATTTTTTCGGGTGCGGGAAAAGCAAAACTATGAGAGCCTTGGCCCGATGGGCAATCCAAAGCGAACAATATCTGTTGATGGATGGTCTGGGCGATTACAAATGGTATCAAAGTCCGTTTCTAACCTATTGCACCAGTGAAAACACTGAGCTAAGGAGGTAGATTGTAAAATCCCACATCGGTTAAAGACGATGCATGCCTTATAAGGGCACGGATACTTTTTTTCTATAGATGCGTTTTTTCAAGTATAGAAAGAACAAAACTGTGAAGGACTTGACCTAATAAGTAACTCTAAGCAGTCAATATCTATAAAAAGGTAGTCTGAACTATTACATTTATAAAAGAGAAGGTGGAAATTGTTGAAAGAGACTAATTTTCAATTGAAGGTAGCCAACTTTTGAGGCCGGCGAAGGATATGACACGTAATTGGGTCATTATCATGAACCCCTGAATTTAGTTCGTCCGAGAGTTTTGAGTTTTACTTACATTAGGTGAAATTTTCAAGAGGCCGACTTTCTTGTGAATACTACTAATGATTGAGTTAACAACCGTCTAAGGACCATCTCATCAATTAGTTCTATTATATTCTATTAAATTTAATTTATACTTTATTTTTTTAAAATGAAAGAACCTACGATTATTATCTTTTAGATGTGTACTGAATAAATCTCTGAATTGACGCAATAGTCTGTAAATCACGTTAAAAGGGTACTCCGTACTAGACAAGTCCTGTACAACAAACTCGATCGAGAGAATATAGATAAAAAGATTCGAACACAAAATTTTTTGATCTCATGCCCCCCTCTAACTTTTTTGTTTTCTTAATATATTAAAAAATAATATTTATCTGAAATTTATACAAATACGTTGATAAAATTAAATTTAACAGGCACAAGAATCTTATGTGCAATTATAACTTAACTACGAGTAGTTAAGGTTAATGATGGTGTAGTATCTTATGAAAAGAACCCATTTTAGGTTAAAATAAATTAGGAATTTGTCATTTTTTACCAAACCCCTTTAATCATATAAACTTTGTATAGAATTTGGAATCCTAAAACCTTATAACTTTTCAAATAATTGCAAGTGCAAAACAAAACCCAGAATCTTTTGTTTTGATCAATATTTTAAAAACTGAACCGAAAGTTAAACCAGTAAGATAAGAAGTTTAAAATTTAAAAGATTCAATTGGTATTAGAACATCATAAAACTGGTTAAAAATTGAATAAAATTAAAGAATTTAAAATATAATTCAAAGATATTATCTTTACTAATGCAAGAATTTGAAGTTTAATTAAAAATATATTATTAAATAAAAATTAATTAAATTATTTTGGTTTATAAAAACTTGTTAATTTACAAAATTCAATCAATTAATTAATAAATTGAGTGATTTTTAACAATAAAAGTTATTAAAATAAATCAAATCGGAAAATTAAAAACTGAATCGAAAAATTTCTTGATTAAACCGAACCAATTGGGTTTTTAAATTTTTAATTATTGCTTTTGGTACAAAAAAATTTTGCCTTGTTTTGAGAGAGAGGAACTCCAATAAAAAGTAAATTATTTGATTTAAATAATTATTTTTCAATCCTAATTTAAAAGTAAAATTTTAATATCTAAACCACAAATATCATTTTAATTGTTTATTTTATCATTAAGATTTATTCAAATTTTGATAATAATATTATAATTTTAATAATTTTTAGGAATATTAATTATAATTAATATCAACTAAATTACTTGTTAAAAAATATAACTAATATTACACTGCCTGTACATTCCAATCCAGCTGGAAACTTAAAGAGAAGTAACATAACAAAAAAGGTAAGGTAAAAAAAAGTAAAAATCAAGATAGATTTTCACCTAATTAGTAATTACTGCTCGTGGTTCTTTTTTGTTTTTTATTGCGAATTACACATAAGCAATGGTCTTGTGCTCTCCTGCTGCCTCGGACATGAGAGCATGGTTCTCGTCCATCAAAATCTTCTTCTTCTCAGCAATGAAACTCTCAATTGTTCGCCTGAACTCTTCGCTGTTCATTTCCTCCATTGATTTTCTTGCCTCCCTGTAGTCTTCGTCGACCACCAGATGTCTTTCATTCTCCGTCTCCGATGGCCGGAGCTTTCGTTGACGAATCCTCTTCTCCGTCGACACACTCAACTCCGACCGAGTCCTCGCGAATTGCTTCGCCTCTTTCTCTGGGAGGGGTTTGGTGTTCCTCACCGTCAACTCGCGAGTTAAGTTCTTGGGCAGTGGAGCGTAATCCACGCTTTTGCTACGGACCGTTCGTTTGACCTGAAGCTTGACTTCCCTGGGAGGAATCTCCGGGGCATGAGATAGGACAAGTTGTCCGCACGCGCCGCCGGTTGTGTTCCGTCGAGGAGAAGATAAAGAAGACGACGACGACGATGAAGAAGAAGAAGAACAAGAGACGTACTGGTCGTAGAGATCGGGCTGAAAACCGGCGTCGTGTCCTCCGTTAGTGGATGAACGGTAAACAAGCAAAACGATGACGTTTACGAGGACAAAGACGGAGAACTCTGCTCTAAGAAGAAGAACACAACTGTAGGCAAATCCTAGGATGTCGGGAATGGACATGAAGGACCATGAAAGGAAAACCAAAGCTCCCGTGACACGTAAACAGAGGGTGAAGCTTCTTTTGATCTTGTACCTTCTCAAGGCATCAGCTTTCTCTGCTTTAACCTTGTCAAACTCAAAAGACGCCATCTTGGGTTGGTTTCTCTTTGCCTTGTAAAGGGTAACAAATATATATAAAGAAGAGGGTAGTAGGGTTTTGATGTGGTTGCTTGGAGGAGATGATTTGCAGAGAGGGAAAGTGAGAGAGAAAATAAGGAAACTAAAGAGAATGTGAGAACGAGTGTGTGTGTGTGTGTGTGTTTGAGGTCTTCTCTTTGGCTTGGTATTATGTTAGTTTTGAAGTATAGACTATAGAGTAAGATCTATTGGCTTGGAGAGGGTGGGGAAGGGTTTTTATAAGGGAAATTAGAAAGAGAGAGATTTGGTGTTTGATACTTTAGCCATTTTAAAAGTGGAAACTTTATGTTTATCATTTAAAAACTTAAAGCTAGTGTGGCTAGACCATGGTCCACCCAAAATGATGCTCTTGGTTTTATGTTGTTTGGGTCTTTCACTTGATCTATTTTCTCTCTTAATTTATTTTAGGCTAGGGAAGACATAGGAATTGCCCTTTATTATAAAGTTCAATTTAATAAAAATTATTTCAATTATTGAGAAAATAACTATTTTATTATTAAAAAATTAGGGCGTCGTTATTTTGATGATCTTCACAGTCAATGCTCTCTAAACTATTGTTAAATACTTCAAGTTATTTATTAATGTACATAGATATTTTAAACAACAGTTAGTGGTTATGAAGATCGCCAAAATAATCATTTAATTGAATTCTTCAGTCTCATAATATGGATCGATACTTTTAATACAGAACTGAAAGTTAAACCGATAAGATAAGAGATCTAAAGTTTTAAAAGATTCAACCGACATTAAACTGTTATAAAATCAGGTTAAGATTAAATAAAATTAAAGAATTCGAATTTTAATTGAAAAAAGATTGTTAAATGAAAAGTAATTGATTTATTTTAGTTTAAAAGAACTCAATAATTAATAAAAATTGACAAATTAATTAATAAATTTATCAATTTTTAACAACAAAAGTTATTAAAATAAATCAAACTAGAAAGTTAAAAACCGAAATAAAAAGTTAATCACTGCTGTGGATTTTTTCATCTAACGAAAAAGGATTTATGACATCAATAAATAATGTATAATATATAAAAATACTTTAATTAATATGGATTATAATAATTGCCAAAACTACTAAAATAATAATCATATAATTGAGTCTTTTTCATACATATGAACTTTTGAACCATACCGAACTCTATCTTTTAAGCTAATCATCAACCAAATTAGAAAAACAATTAGCAAATCTTACATTCTGTCCACTAATGGTGCCGCCATTTAATTATACTTATATGATTATTATTTCGGTAATTTCTGTAATTATTATAAATTTATAATTCATATTATTTAAGATAATTCTGGACATGAAATGGTTCATGATATACATGTATAATTCAATTAGTTAACATTGATCATAATAATTATAAAATTACTAAAATAATGAATTATTAACTTTTTATGCTTAAATATTATTTTTCATAAAACAAATTTAGCTCTATATATTATATGAACTATTTAATACATGTGAGTTACTCCACAATTGCAAATTACTGCAATAATTGTGAATGTTCTTTACGAAATTATGACTGATCTGCAAATTGAAAATTGGTACTAACCATATTAATAAAGTTGAACACGATGTTTTACAATCTGGAACGAAAGTTAAACTGATAAGATAAGAGATTTAAGATTTAAGATGTTTAATCGGTATTAGACCATCATAAAATCGACTAAATATTAGATAAAATTAAAAATTTTGAAATATATTTGAAAGATATTTTTCTTACTTATTGAAGAATTTAAAGGTTAGTTAAAAAAATAGTTAAATAAAAATTAATTGATTTATTTTAATTTATAAGAACTTTTTAATTTACTAAAATTAATCGATTGATTATTAAATTAATTGATTTTTAATTAGAAGAGCTGTTAAAATAAATCGAACAAAAAAGTAAAAAATTGAATCAAAAAGTTTAACGATTTAAGATTTTTATAACTCATCCGGTTGAGTTTTTTAACGAAGAAAAAGCTCACTGGCTAAGAGTCTCAAGTAGAGAATAAAAAGAATGGTAAAGTGAAGGGGAAAAAGCGAAATGGCTGATCTTTGAATATAGGCCTTTGCATGGGATACGCATGAACTGTGAGACATTGACGATGAGACAGCTTCAACTCTCCGGTTTGGTAGTATCAGATAGATATTTGGTGAAACCCCATGAAACATTTGATCCTAAGAACCCAACAAACACAGGGAAAAATTAAAAAGTTGACAGTTAAACCTTCCAGTAGTTGTGGAAGTGGATCAAAGAAAACACGTGATACATGAACTGTTTAACTACTAAAGGCATAAGGTTGTAACCGAAGTAACTACCAATATGATAGTGCCCGTTAGTTCTTTAATTAGATTTGGTAGTAAGTTTAAATAATAAATTTATTATTTGATTTTAAACCATTAATTAGTTAAATAATTTATTCAAAATACATAATTAGTAAAGTATTACGCTTACTCGATAATAATTCTCAGTAAATTTTGCCGATACAACGATAAAAACTATCTAATAAAAGTTTCGCTGAAACGTAAGGTCAGAGACATCCTATAACATGTAGCTGTTTCTGAAATGAATTTCACCGAATGTATATATATGTTTTCCAACATTTTCTTGACATGGTGACGGTTTTTCTTTGAGCTTTCTGTGACAGGATTTTGATAAGTTCTTCTTCCTACTTTCGCTCTTCATCAGGATAATGCATTTCGTTTCGTTTTTCTGGGGATTCCAGGAGTGAGCCAAGTGAATGGTTACTTTCGCATTTAATGTCGGACTTGTAAAGTTACTCAAACCAACCGCTTACTTTAGGTTGTTTTCTTCTTCTGCTTTATATGCTTTTTATCAATACTATTAATGCTATAAGTATAAAGTTTTTTTTTAACTATTTAGTCGGTCCATTTTAATTAGTTATGTTTGAGGTGAAAAAGAAGCCACGTAAGAAAAGCAAAAAAATATATTGTTCATTAATTTATGTCACATCTTAATATAAAATTTATTTCAAAATAGTATGATAAATTCTGAGTTATATATTTCATTTAAGGGAAATTATTTTCAAAAATTATGAATTATGTGTAAAATATTAATTAAACATAATTATTAATTCTTCTTATATTATAATATATTGATTTATAATTTAATATGATTAACTTTTGGCACGTATTTAATAAACGATTATAAAATTATATATATCTTGTTACGAATTAAAGATTGAGATATAATTAATATTTTGTCTTTATTTAAGATTTTTTAAATAATTTATTATTTGTTTATTGTATCAACACAAGTATGCTCATGTGCAAGTATATACATGTTAAGTGATGATTATATATAGGTTTAATAAAAATGATTATTTGTAGGTATTTACAAAGATAATGTAAAATCAAACTTCAAATCCTTTATTACCAATGCTAAGTTGATTAGGTATAAAGTTAAAAACACTTTACATAAAAGCTTACATGTTCTAGAAAAATTAAAGTGCCTCTCTTTAAAGTTTTAATAGAGTTTGACTTTTGGTAGGCTCTTCATATTCTTGCACATAACATAAAAGGTAAGATTTTGGTTGGAAAATGGAAATTAAGTACATCAAGAAAGGTTGGAGAGTGAAGGGAGATAGTAATCAACTAAACAATTGTGTAGAATTGGTGATGAACTAATCTATACTTGGCAATGAATCAACCTACATCAAGTTGGACCCTCAAGAGATTACTCAAATCGACTTGAATCGTCTAAAATGATATTATTTTGAAAAAAAAGTTTGAAAAGTAAATCTAAACATTAAATTCGAGTCATGTTGGATCAATTTTGTCATTTTTTAATATGTTAAGAAAAATAAAAATAAATGTAAATAATTTGTGACAATTATCTAAAACACACTCAGGACGAGTTTAATAAGAATAAGTTCATAATTACAATATATGAAGATCTCGGATAGATATTAACAGTGGCCCGTTACTTCAATACTTGCATATTTACTTGTTGAGAGTCGTTAAAGAGACACTTAAGTTTTCATTTTAATTTTTTAAATCTTACTATAAGGATGTAACAAATTCCAAAATGAACAGAGTTTTAACAATTATAAAATATGAATTCAACGAACAACTTGAGAAAATTTTGAATCATCAAACAATAATGATAACATCAAAAAAGTTGTTGTCCCTGTAAACTTTTTAACTGAAACAAACTAAGAAAACAAAGAGAGCGTATTAGGTTTTGAGTGGTCATCGCATAGATTAATACAACTCCATGATTGACACTTCAACCTCTTTTGTACACTAGTTTATTCACTAACACATCACACTTTTTGACTAACTATTTTCTTTACCAAAAAAAAAACTAATTTAATTCACAACCCTAAATTGGACTGACCCCAATTTTTATTTTTCTTATGTGAAGAATTTATCAGTAATTAATTCGAAAAGGGAAAAATAAGCATGGATTAAATATTAAATTCCAAGTAAAAAAATGCCATGTAGCAGATGAAATCTTATGGTAGATATATTGAAAACTCAGTCTTGCCAATTTTGGGAGATTGAACACATTGACAAGAAAAACAAAAGAATGAACAAATATGGTAAAAGGATAAGAAAAGTTGATGTGAGCTATAACTGGAGTGAACCTTAAACTATCTACAATATGGGATATATGAATTATAGTGACATGTGATTACGATATTTGCGGATGATAATGATTGACAATTCGGATGTGCTTATAACAAATTACGTGCGAACTAATTAGAAATTATCAAGAAAAAAGTTCTCTCAACACATTAATTTACTCAAATAAGATAGAACTGAATCTATCAAGTAAGAAGAGAAAGCCTTAGATAGTTAGTTGATTTATTTGATTAGGTAGGGCTTTAGCTTTAATACAGATAATTTATTAATAAATCTAGTTAATCAAAGTGTAATATTTGGTATATTGATTTTTTACTTGCGAGTTATTTATTTTAAGAATCGGTTGGATTTAATCAATTACAAATTTTTTCGTTTTAACTTGTTAAAAACATGCATAATCTTGGAAAATACTTTTGAATGAATCAAATTTTGTTTTTAATAATTATGTTGGTTCTCGTTAATTAGTATGGGATTCGTTTTCTTGACTGACACAGACTCTGGCCGATAGAAATTGAAATAAAAGTTTAGTCCCGTGCTTACTATAGATATAATATTGCTTTTTTATCATATTTTGGAAGTAACATATTCCAAGAAACTTGCATAGGAAAATTAACTAACCTCTTTTTATCGGAGGAGATGAAAAGAGAATACCTTTCTTGGCTAGGTAAACTTTCTAGCGAAAGTTAGTGGGAAAACAAGTCTCCAGCACAAAGCTAAAGTAAATTCTTTTAAAGAATAGATAAAGCTAACCAATAATAATGCAAACCCTACTTTACCCGATAGGTGCCACGTGGAGTTCTAAACATACAGAACATCCCACTCACCAATTAGTGAAGCTAGTCCTGCCACATCATCATCAACCTGTTACGTGTCCCAACATGGTTGGATGCTGTAGCCTTTAAAGTCAAAAACATTGAATCTTTCTGTAGTTTAACAATTCAGGATTCTTTCAATTGCTGGTAAAGTCGTGGAGTTGAAGCTGATAGTAACCTTCTTCTGTAGTACGGGTAAGGCCGTTACTAATACCTTATAATGTTAGGCCGTAAGTAAAAAAAAAAAATAGTGTCGTTACGCCTCTTTTTACTTTTTATGAGCGTCAGGATTCTTATTACGGAATCTTAGGCTTGACAATTTTGTCCTGGTATAATTTTAATCTAAGTTGACCGAGATAAATGTCAAAATAGTTCTATCTAGTAGAATTAAGATTGCATATTATTGGACATTTTCAAATATCGTATTTTTGCGAGACTCTTATTAGATGTTGTTGTTTGTAGTTTGTTTCGACGATTATGTGCCCACTAGGGAGACCATCCAATTCAATCCTAGATTTGTTTATCATAAATACATTCTTCTTTAGCATTATAATCCAATCATTCAACTTAATAATCCTCAACTTTTAGTGGAAACATGAATAAAGTAATAAGATCTAACCTTTACTATAATTTTATTTATGTATATATAAAGCTTTTACAGTCAATGGTTTACAAGATACCATAAGGAGAGGACAACTTAAGAAAAGCTTAGTTGCGTAAATTAAGAGGATTACTTTTGGTTGCCCATAATGGGGAGAAAAAATGGAATCTTGAGGCCAAATTCTGCCACTTGCCCACTAATCTTTAGTTCTTTTTCTTTACCTGGGACAGTTTTTTAAACTTCTTGCAAAGACTCTAAGCTCTGATTGATGTCGACTGTGTCAATGTGTCGATATAATGGTAACAGGAGCTTACTTATCCATGGGGATAAAGTAGTCTAGAGATGGTCTTTAGATGAAGAAGTGGCACGTGTTTCAGTTTCAGGGAAAGAAGAAATGAGTGTTAGAAAAAGTTGAGGTAAACAAAAAGTTGTTTAAGCTTAATCAAGAAGAAATGGAAGTTTCCATGATGTTAAAAGTTTCATATCTTTGTAACCATAGCCGGAGTCTATCAAGAAACAGTCTCTGTATCTCCATCGAACATACAGGCATGACTGCATACATCTTACCTTTTCCATACCTTGTTTTGGCGAGAATTTGGGCATATTTAGTTTAATTTGGTATATCTTTGTAACCCAGGTTCGATGTTAACCAACCAGATGTGAAAACAGAGATTAGAGATGACAAATTAGTCCTAGACCGAAACGCAAGTATTTGATCCCAATCAAATTTGACTTTGACAAATTTTTAGATCTGATCAATTATTAGAAATCGGGTTTCATCAAGCTCAAGCTCGGACTTAAAGACTGACTTTTTTTTAATTACCCATTGAACAGTTTAATCTTAAGAAAGTCTGTTTACTGTTCTTAGAGGGTATAGGAGTCTGGCATTATATGCAGTGTCAAAGAAGCCAAGGAGACATGAGATTTACCTATTACGAATCCCATCTTGTAAGATCCAATTTTGCTGATATTTGGACGTTCATCACGTTAGGAACAAGACTTCCAATCTCATGTTTCTTTGCTCCTACCTTTGTTACTTTTGGTAAAAAACAAAGAATTTCTTGAAAATCCTATAAGATTCATTCGTTCGTTCTTTTTTATATAACAGATGCTGAATACTTCATCTGGGTCTGAATCCTATTGGGAGGTCTCATGGAGATCAGAAATTGTTTCCAGGTATCTTGGACGTCAAGCTTGCTCTTCTAGTCTTTGACTATATCCCTTGTGTGGATCCATGCAAGGACCTGCCCTTGCATTGAACTTCCATGAAAATTGTGACCAGGATTTTTATTTCTCAGAGATGGTACCAACAGAAGGAAGACGTTAGGAGGAGACTGCAGCAGAACATGGTCAGCTTTCTGCAGTAATTCTGACTACTGCATCCTGTCAATGTAGAAACTGGAAAAGGTACAATGAACAGAGCTTGTCACGCCCAGTTCTCACGATTTTGCACATTTCTGATACTTCATGTGCTAATCCGACTGCTTGCCAATATGATTCAAAACAGAAGAAGCAAGATATGGAAGTTCATAGTTGCAATTTTCTCTAAACTCTGCAGGGAAAGCAACATTCATAACTTCGCGAAGTTTCAATCCTTCGGCATATCGTTATAAGAAGTATCTCCACATTGTCCACAGCAGAAATTTAGGGAAATCGCCTAGATTACCTTTCAATTCAGGTACACTTCCAGGAATTCATTAAACTAAACTCATCCCAAGACAAAATTAATATTTGAGAAAGAAAAGTGATACCCCAGGTCCCCACTCTACACTCAGTAACAGTCAGCGCAACCCATTATCCACTAAGACAAATTTCACAACTTGCAACAATCAACCGTCAGGATAGTTCAGCTTCCCAGATTACACCCTGTCTCCCTTTAAAATAGAGAATGGCGATCCATGTGCCATACAATCTTGCCGATATAAAAGAGAGTTCATGTTCAAACAGAAGGTAACTTACCTCTCTTTAAACGTTCCCTTCAGTCCTGAACTAACTTTGTCATCAAAGTGTTTTCACCTGAAGAAACACCAACACCGTTTGCAAGTTTGAAAGCAAACACATTGGAATCTAACGCATCTTTTGCCCGAGGAACCAGCGGAACAACAAAAAGGATCAAGAGAACAGCATAGATGCGTCAAAGGGGCAAGGAAACGTGTCTGAAAGTGCACTTAATAAAAAATCAAGCTTGTGGATATCGAGAAGGCAGGTTAAAGATAGTATCCCATTCAAAAACATCAAGGATTTCCTTTCACAAGGTTTTACAAAATACTAAGAACCCAGTCTATAGAAGTCCTTGTCCAATCCACTCTACTTCATAGGAAATGCTTTGAACATAAGGTATCTTATCTACTAGCATGTAATTATTACCGTGAAACGAAGTCCAAGCACAATGATGTAGTTACATTATGTCCAATCCATCATACTTTTTGGTTCCCTTCGAAAATTTTGGAACTCAAATAGATTTACTTTATCTTAATACTCCTTGGTTACAATTCTTAGTGACTTATCCATATATGAATCAAGCAATTGTAGTATTACAAGCTTCAAGTATAAAACTTCAAGCACTAATCATATTCATATAAGCATTTCTTCAAACACTAGCATGTCAAATTACAACCACCGGATAACTAACAAACCAATGAACAAAACCCCCAATTACCTCCAAACCAGGGTTCCAGCCACATTGTCTTCTCTCTACTTTTTCTTGCCTTTTCCAGCTGGTTTGCGCCTAGAAGGAATCACAATCTCTCCTTTAAGAACAGGGATTTCCATAATCTGAGACAGCTCTCCAAATTTCTTGCGGAACTTCTCCACTTGGTCGGCGTCGACAAGCACGGCCGAGCGGTTACCGAGGTAAAACGGGTGGTTGCCGGACCACACATCAATTACGTACTCTTTCTGAGTCCCACCGGTGGTCATCACAAGCTCGCCGTTGCAATACACTTTCGCGTCGGGGTAGAATTCCGGGTGTATATCCTTTTTCCTGCAACTCACTTGCATTCCGTAATTACCCGCAACAGCACCAACTTTTGCCTAAAATCCAACAGGCAAAGCACAAATCATCAAAAGGATGAAAATTTATCAATTGGATTTCGAGATTTGAACTTAAAGTTACCTTCTTTAAGGGCAGGAGTGAAGAAGATGGACGTTGGTTGATTTGGAGGAAGGTGTTGGTTAGACAAAGCGCCATTTTTTGGGTTTTTGTCAGTATGTGGAGAGAGAGGCACAGAGATGTCAGAATGTGATGGTGAAGATGAGGTTGTTCAAAAATATGTGGTCTTTTGGGCTTTTGTAAATTCACACGGAACTTGGATCGGTTCTTTTGTGGTTTCCATTTCATGGGCTTATGATTCATGTCTTTTGTATTTTTCTTGTTTTGGGCAGTAATCATTTGAATTCTTGTTGAAAAGGCTTTAAATTGAAGATGATGATAATAATAGGTTTGGCAATCAGTCGGACATATCCAACGACATGATAATGGGTCAGGTCAAACTCAGATATGGGCTAGTTGGGGGCAGCCATACTCGTGACACGCCCGATTGGGGGTTGCTCGACCTGAGTTATTAAATTTTTTTTAATAAAAAGATGACATCATTTTGTCACTTTCGATCAAGCTTTGAGTAAGTTGAGCTTGGACAACCCTGGCCCGAGTCCAGCTCATGACCAATTAGGGACAAGCTCATTGACTTCAGGACAACTGGCCCAAGTCGGATTGCCATTCCCGGACAAATGACAGTTAAATTTTAGTTGATGTTTTAATTTTATTTTTTAAAACGACTTTGAAAATGACATTATTTGATTTTGAATTTTTTAAATTTAAAAATCAATTAGATCGCATGTTAACTATTTGATAACACTTCTATTTTATGGTTTTTTATTTTTAAATTTAAGTAAAAACAAAAACTTTTTAATATTAATAACAATATAATTACACTTTTATTATTGATGATAATTAAATAGTAAGTAAAATATAAAATTAATTTTATAAATTAATTAAGTTAATAATTTTATTCTATTATCTTCCACTGTATTCATTAATAAATATATTTATTTATTAATATACATTAATGATTTAATAATATTAATATTTATAATTAAATATTTGATATTTAATTATTAAATATTTTATAATTTTGAAATTTATAAATTGTAAATTTAAGGGTAAAAGACATGAAATTGTAATATAGTTCAACAAACTTAAGAAAAGTTTCTTGTCATTTTCAATTTTTCAAAAAAATCCCTTCTCTCGTACTTCTATTAAAAAATAACAATAAAACACATGTGCATATGAACCAATCAAATACTGCGTACTTGACAATCTGATTCAATTCTTAAACTCGAACTAAATTAATTAAACTCATGTCAAACTAATAATTCTTTGTTGAATAATAACTCAAACTAATAATTATGATGATCATCTTAAATTATGAATTGAATTCCATTTGAATTAATTCAAGTCGAGTTTAATAGTTGAATCGACTTGGCATATCAATAACATTTGACTCGTCTGTATATAATATTCATGTTACATATATTTCGCCTTTATTTTTAACTGAAGTATGAGAGAATGAATTTTTTTGAAAATTTTAAAAACTAGGATAAATTTTTTTGAGAATTTTAAAGAATAGAGATTTTTTAATTTCTTAAATTATATGAGAATTCTATGTCTTTACCTTAAATTTAAAATATATTTATTAAATAATAGTCATAATTAATTACATCAATCATAATGATTAAGAATAATTAACATATTAAATATTTAAATAGTATATATTTAATTAATGATAAATTAGATTACGATGAGAAGCAAAAATTAAAAAAATCAAAATTTTTAATTTTTAATTTTTACTGAAAATCAAAATTAAAAAATAGAGACTTAATTAAACATATATTTTTTTACTAAATTAAACAAACAAGTCTTTAGCTTTCACTTCCAAATACAAGTAGTTAAAAGCACTTGTGTTCCATGAGCATTAGAATTTGTAGGACTTGGGGACGAGAAATCCCCAAAGCTCAGGTTTGAGTTCGATCTTTATAGACAAACTGTATTAGTAGTAATTTTCTCCTAGTAGACAAGCAAAATCCCGGTTACTTCATAATATAACGCTTGATATCGTCAATGTTCTACTTCAAACTCTTTCGGTTCTTCATGTGACTACCAAGTCTTGCTGTCTTCCACTTCTCAATGTCTCGCAGCCTAACAAACATCTTCCGAATCTTGTTAAGCTTTTGGGACTGAGCAGCTACGAGGTTAGCTGTTGATGGGCTCTCGCTGAAGACAACCTCGTAACCATCTCTGAACGAGTCCATTCCTTCAGTAAACAACTGCCAGAACATGCCACCTGCAGCTGCACCTCCACCTCTAGCAGAAGAGTAGATTGCTGAGTAGATGGTATCAAACAACTGGTCTCTCTGATTGTAATTCGCAGTTTTTGAAGATTTTCCAAATTCTGCAAAGAGTACTGGTTTATGAAGCGTGTTTTGAGCATCGTGGATGTGATTGCCAACCCAGTTGTTCAGGAAAGTTTCCAGGGTCTGATCGTTTGAATCTGTTAGCCTGTTCGTGACCAAAAAAAAAAAAAAATCTTTAATTGAAGAGTACAAACACATAATCACAGGATTCCAATGTTTTTCCAGTGATTACCACTGATCAGGATAGGAATGAACTGTTGCAAAGTCGATTCCAGGAATCTGATTGTTGGCTATGAAGTCTGTTCCTATCTGAAAGTTGGGATTGTACTGCTGTTTTTGAGATGATGATTGTCCATAAAACCCTTCTAATCCAGCTTCTAGTAAATGGTTCCCATCGACGGATTTCAAGTAGGAAGCCATCTCTGTAATCCAATTCTGTAACAGATACGAGAAAGTTCAAAAAGATTTAATCTTTTTATCATATTTTGTGTATTTATGATCGTAACAGAGAAGCTCATGCAATTGAAATGAATGATTTATCATAACAGGTTCTTTTTAGTGGCAACATCAACCAGAAATCTGACGAAAATGGAATAATTATATGGAAATCAAATGCAAAAACAGTTAACATCAAAACCTGAATGGTTCTTCCTGATGGATCTGAGGTGCATCTGGGTTCGTTCATAAGCTCCCAAGCCATTATTGTAGGATCATCTTTATAAGTAACTCCTGTGATGCTGTTACGCCTTGTGAGGACAGTCTATGAAACAAGGAACAAGAAACAAACTTTTAATCACTACATAAAATTTCTAACAAGTCCTTAAGGGACAGTTGCGACAAATTTTTTTCTGAGAGAGCTGTTTATATGTAGTCTCAGGGTGAGTGAAAACAGAACAGAAGAAGAGAAACCATCCATTAAAATAAAGAAAAGGAGTAGATAGAGAAAAAGAAACCGAGGGGAGATAGAAGAGAAATGAGTCACCTTGATGTGATTCTTGTAATAGGCTTTCACTACAGAGTTGGTGAAAAAATCATCATCAGAAGAAACAGACTGCCCTTGATTTCTTGCCCAGTTCACATACTGCTTTTTACCTCCAAAGTTCTCATAGTTGTTCGCTAAACTCAGAATCAGCTTAATCCCATATTTCTTTGCTTCAGATATTACAAAGTCCAACCCCTTTTTGAATGGAAGTATGAGCAGAGCATTTCAGAAACACAACAAAACAGAGCAAAACCAGATCATGGAAAAACAGAGGGAATCAGAAACACATAAAAAGAAAAAAGAAAAAATATTGACCTGGAAAGTTTGTTCATTGTAAGAGCCAGGTGAGGATTGAAGAGCCCTATCTTGACCATCATTGAAAGCCCAAGTTCTTGCAAGAGTAAGGCCATGTGCTCTGGCTTCTTCAAAGACAGATGTTACTCTGTTTCTCTGAGAAGGGTCAGCTGCAAAATACATGAGCCAGTAGGCATTGAATCCGTTTGCATAAAATGGACTTCCATTTAACATAAGGTGCACTCCTTTGACACTCATGAACCCATCATCTCCTTTCACTTGATGAAATATCCCATGCTCTTGAGTGAGAAGAACCAGAAAGAGGAGCAGTCCCAAATGCTTCATCTTTCTCATTTTTCTCCTTCCTCTTAAATCAGAGAACCACCAATGGAATGAACTCACTCCAGAGTTTTTAGCAGGTTTAAAGTTCTTCCAGGAGATAATAAGTCCTTGGAAGTAGATTGTGGTTGTCAATTATCAACTGTTTATGAAATGAGTGGAGAGGCCAAAAATGACACTTCCTCTATTTTCTGCAGCAACAATTGCGTTTAATGACCCATTACTGCATAAGCTTTTCACCGATTAATTTTGCCAAAAACAGAGGGTATTGCCATAAATGTCCACTGTAAAGACATACGAGTGAAATGGTGACAAAAGGTCTTGTAGAGTTGATGAGAACCACAGAAAGCAGAATATAGTACAATACTTACCTTCATTAGGTGGCAAAGTAACCACCAGTAAGCTTTAAAAGGTGCCTGGTAAGCTCAAAGGAATAGTATCTCTGTGACCCCTCCAATCTAAGAACTTGAAAGGTACAATTCACATTGTAAATCACTTCAATCTTCAAATTACAAGGAGTAGAAACATTTCAATCATCACTTGGAATTGAGTTAATTGTTCAACAACAATAACAATACATTTTGCAGAGATTTTAAGTATAAAAAAGTTTTAAAATATGCAGTCTTATTTTTAATTAATGTCGGGTTAAGGAATAAACATATCAAGTTCATAAGGCTCTTCGTTCTGTAAGAATCTGTAAAAGATCACAATATACGCAGCCTTTTTTTATAATTTTTAATTTTATAAAAAAACTATTTTTATTACTTAAATATGTGAATGAAAATTTTCCAAAAGCTATGATATAAAATAAAAGAATAGTTTTTAATCTTTTTCATTAGGATTTGTTGAAAAGCTTATAACTTTTTTGACTCATAAAACTCCACTCCACCGCCATTGGACAGCTTTCCATAAATTTAGCGCATGTCCAGGCGCTGTTCAGGGCATTCCTGTGACCTTGGAAATCACACCCACCTATCCAAAGAGCTTTGTTTAAAATAAATAAAAAAGAAGCAATAATTGAGAAAAATATATATTGTTTATTATTTATTATATTATTTATTAAAAGTTATTTCATTTATTTATATTGACTTAAAATTCTTAAAGTTATAAATTAAGTTTTGAATTGAATTTATCAATATTTTACGTTATATATGGGTCTATCGAAAATATCCTCTATATTAAATAAGGATAAGGTTACGTATTATTGGATTTCTCTAAACTCTGTACTTGAACGAGAAGCTCTCTGAGTAGTGTAATTATTATTGTATTTAAATTTGTAAGTTTACTGAATAATTATTTAAAATAATTGAAATCTTTGTACTTGTAAAAGCTTATTTAATTCACATAAAATAATAATTATTTATTAATTTAAAAAATGGAGTTGATTGGCACAAAAACTATCCCAAGGTGGAAGTAACAAAACTATTAATTTTAAGTTGTAGAATTGAAATTTGATATAAATTTAATATTAGATTTTGTTTTAATTTTTTAGTTTTTATAACTTCTAATTAAGTTAGGTTGAATTTTTTAATTTTTCAATTTTAAATTTTAATTATACTAATTTTGAATTAAGGATAATATACATGTGATTTATTTAATTTTTACACAGTTTATGTATTGTTTAATATTTTTTAAAATCGTTATTTTATTTTTTATCAAATAAATATATGTACTCTTTGTGTAAATTTTATTCCGTCTATATAAATAATAATAACAAAAAAATGAGCTTTTGTATTTTCAATAAAACAAAAATAAAGGAAAATCCTAAGCTCTGGGTGGCCCCACATGTGAACCGACTCTGCCTCCTGTCTCCTCCACTACAGCCACAATTTTTGGCAGTGAATTACGGAGATCATGTGAACCAAACACGGTTTCCACTGTTGATTTATAAATTGTACGGAAAGTTTAATTCTAGAATTTAATCAGTGCCTAGATAGTAGGTACGGGAGGTAAAGAATAAGTAAAGAATTAAAAAATAGTTGGTAAATATTATGATTGGATATACAATATTTTTATATCTCCTTTGAGGATGATACTTTATGACCCCGTTTGACAATTAACGATTGCATTAATTATTAGCTTATTCTATCAACGATTAATTGATAACAGATTATAACTAATTTGATTAGTAGATAACATCAGTTAGTTAATAGGAATATTTGGTAAAATTAACTGCTTAGTATTGACTGTTTATGTGTAAAATGATTTATGAGGGAATTGTTTAAAAAATTTATCGAACATGAATATTATATTTTAGCATTTTATTAAATATTATTGTAAGAATTTAGATTTTCAATCTTAATAGTTAGTGATGCAATTAAGTAAAAAAAGGTAAATTTATTAATCACATAAATTTTTTATTTGTTAAGTAATTTATTTAAATTATATAATTTCTAATTATTTCGTACATCTAAAAATATAAAATAAAATATGCCAATATATTATAGAAATAATGAACATTGAATGTTATGTTATTTGTTAATAAAATAATAGGAAATGAGAAAATCGAGCCTTTCAAAATGAACATCGAATCAACCTTAAATCCAAACCCCACCTAAAATTTAGTTAAGTTGAATATGACCTGTTGACATAAGGTCAAGGATGATATTTTTGTCTGCGTCTAGCCTACTTTGAACTTTGAAGCCATCATATTCGATCGGAGTTAACTAGATTTTGGATTGGACTTGAGTTTCTTTTCTTAATATTTGACCTTTATAATCGAGTTTAGAGTTTCGACTCGAGTTATAAATAATAATGTTTTAAGTATAACAATAGCACTTTTAAATTTTAAATTAAAAAAGAGAAAAATAATTAGGCTTAGGTCATGTCTAATCTGATTTCGAGCCATGAGTCTTGAATCTGTTCAAATCTCATGTTAATACCACTATATCAAATCTTTTGTTTTAATTATTCTATTTTAATTATGTTCCATTAGATCTCATCTATATATTTATATAAAGTTTGTATAAATGTATAGATGAAATTTAATAGAATACGATAAAAGCACCATAATCGAAACAGGAGATCTGATCCTTAACACCACACCCTTATATAAATTTTCAGACCAAACTCGAAATAACGGAGCCCATGTCTGTCCCTGTCCAATACCATCTTCAACCCTTATAAAATGTAATAACAACGTAAATAGAAAATGTAAACAATATGTAAAGACTCTCGTAATTAAGAATGACATAAATATTCAAACTCCAATTTATTCAAGTCAAATTATTTTAAAATTAAAAAATTAAATACAGGAAAAAAAAAGACAAGAGCTTGGCCAACTTAAAGTCAGTATTGAAAAAAAAAATTTATTGTCTACGAGGTGTCTTAGGTGGGTCCTAATTATGAGAAGATACTTTTAAGTCATCTACACTCAAACTAATTCCCGCTCGAATTGAGTAGATCCCTTGCAGGAGGTAAAGCTTTTGCCCCAAGTTTTAAACGGCTGCATGCATGAGGAGAGTTTGAACCCGCGATTTCATTTAAGCCAGGAGAGCCCCTTACTAACTCACATGCATCCTGGAGTTTGAAAATATTCTTTTAAATATATATCATTAATTTTGATATAAAAAAACTTAGACTAATATAATAAATGGATTTAAATTTTTAAATATGCCTAATTTTAAATGGATTCATTGTCAATTTGTTTATCTTTTTATAAATTAAGTTCAAATTTTAAAAGGCTCAAATTTGATCATATATTTGTACTAAATAACAAAACGAATAATAATTTATTGTTGGACATTGTTGACGTTAGGGTTGGCAATGAAAAAGGTCGAGTTGGGCCCAAGCTGACTTAAGACAGCCTAACTAACTACGATCTGGTCAAAACTTGAGTTCAACATGAAAACGGCGTCATCATTTTTTAATTACAAAACAAGTCGGGCAAACGACATCATTTTTTACAAAACATCATTTTCTTTATAAATTTCAAGCTTAGAGTAGAGTTGGGCCTGAAAAATCCTAATTCGAACTTGATTTAAGACCCAACTTTTTTAAAAATCAAGCCTAAGATATAGTCAACTTAAACATGATATCTTGATCTCAAGCTAGCTTAGACTCAGACGCAAATGTCAACCCTAATCGACACAGCATCCAAGTTAAAGTTAACAATTATTAGGGCGTATGGTAGAGATGTTTAAATTTATTAGTGTTAATTAAATTAAAATTAAAATTATATTTTAAATTACCATTTATTGAATAATTTATTTAAATTAAATAATTAATATAATTATGATGTTTACTATAAAACATTTATCTTGAAAAAGGTGGCAATTATGGGTTATTGAAAAGTCGGTGCTTGTGGATCTCAGACATTTAAGCCTGTCAATGGACCTAACTTGTCCAAGTTCGAAGGACCCAATTGAGCCAGAGATCTCATTGCTAATGAGTAATGAGTGATGAGTGCTTGTCCCCCCGACAAATGAAAGCCTCAGCCACAGAAAATGAGTTTTTAATATTTTATATGACTGAGGATGATGATTCGTCAAATTGGAATAAACCGATCACGAACTTTATTTTATTTTAAATTAAAAATATTAAGCGACCATTTTATCGGAATAGCTTCAGTTGTTGTGTGAGATCAACTTAATTGTTTTATATATTAGCTAACATACTCCTTTAAGTGAAAGCTCTTTAGATTTGAAACTTGCACAGACCCACTCTACCTTGTAATGAATTAATTTGATGAATAGGTGGGTGGTAGGATTTAAACTCAAAATCATTTGGTCATAAGAGCTCTGATACCATATTAAGCGACCATTTCACCACGATAGCTTAAGCTATTATATGAGGCCAACTTAATTGATTTTATATATTCTCTAACAAAAAATAACAAAAAATAGTCTTTTTTTATTGTTAGGCCTTAGACAAAGTTGTGCTTGAGTGGATTGAAGCCTGAGTCTTACTCAAGGCCCAATTTTTTCAAAAATGGGGTTGATGTTCGGTCTAATACTCGATTAATCTACACTTAGCCCATTGACCTTGGGAGAGGCTAAGGCGCAAATGTCATCCCTAGACCAATGTTTGAGATATGTTCGGTAAACCTTGTCCGGTCTTAATAAATCTAGTCCGTGTTGATTAAAGCTTTAAAGAGGGTTCGATTTTTTTTTATTTTTACAAATTTTTAATTTAATTAACGAGTTAATTTAAAAAAATTTTATAGACTTCACCACTTAAATCACTCCTTTGGAGACAAAACATAGGTTTTGTTTTCACTATTTTGATATTTTTTAATTTTTTAGAAATGTGATTAACTCTATATTGTCTAATCTAAGAAAAACATATCAACTAGAGCTAAATGCACTTTATCTTAATTCTATGTCACGTGGGTTCTTTTGTTCTTAGGCCTCTTCCAGATTCCAAGGAGCCCATTATCATCTACTCATTGCTCACATTTGTAGTTGAGTAGAACTAAAACAAAGTCTTATAATAAAAATCTGAAAATATTAGATATAGATTTAAGGGTAATTTTTTTAAAAATTATTTGATAAGTAAAATTAAAAAAGCTCTTAATTTTTAGTTCTTTAAAAAAAATTTCTTAAATTTCGGTTAAAAAATAACGACAAAACACATATAATATCAACACTAGGCGTGAATTAATCAAGTATCATTAACATAATAACTCAAATCAGCCCTTTAAATTGACCATAATTAATTAAATTTTACTTCTGTTAATAATTTAATATAATTATAATAAATTATTAATTTAAGTCGATTTTAATTAATTTGATTATAATTTATGAGCCGTGTTGAATAATCATAGAAATAACATTTGATTAGTAAAAATGTAATGTTTATAACGAGTGTATTTCGTTATTTTTTAATCGAAATTTAATAAGAGATTGAGTTTTTCCGAAAATTTTAAAAAGCTTAAAGTTTTTTAAATTTCATGTGTGATTTATGTCTTTTAACATATATTAACTTTGTTGAGATTAACTATCTAAACTTCTGCTTGTTGTTTCGTTGTTTAACACATCTTATATTTTAATTAAACTTTCAAAAATAATCAATAATATTTCAATTATGATTTTGAAAGTAATTTGATAATTACAATTTTAAAAGTAATTTGTCAATTATACATTTCTGGAAAATTTTTGACAAACTAGTAATTTAAATTCATAATAACCTCTGGTTTACTTTAAAGATTATAATTAGAGATGACAATGGGTCAAGCTCCAATCGGGCCTAAACATGCCTAGGATCAACCTAACCGACTTGGCTATGCTTGACCTATTTTATTTATTTTTAAAATAAAAATAAAAAAGAGTCATTTTTTGTTATAGGTGTCGGGCCTAGGGCCTGGCAGTTTAATATGTGTACTAAAATGTCCCCAACATTAGTAATTTTGAGGTCTGATCTTTATGAAAGAAAATTTAAAATAATTTTCAATATTAGAGTTTAAGTTTATATTAGACGTTTCATTGATAATAAATTTTATCATTTTACGGATTTCATTTTATTTTTATATTTTTAACGTGAAAAAAAGGTTTACTCTCTATCAACTCATAACTAATATTTTCATTAATTTTTATTTATCATGTTTAAATTTATTAATTGTATTCATTGGCAAAGTATCATAATTCGCCAACTTAACTATGATAAAAATAAAGAATTTTGAAAGAATTAAAGAGAAATTAATTAAATTTAAATAAGTTTGTATATAAGTAAAGACACAATATTTCAACGTAAAATCTTAAAGTAATAAATTATAATTCATATTTTTATATATAATTTTTTTTATTTTTATCACTTTTTATGTGAGACAACTCTACTTATAAATTTTCAATACTTATATTTAAATATTTATCCAATATAGAAAATGCTGAATACAATTTCCTCCTTATTAAAACAAAAGTTTAATTTTCTTTTGCTTTTAAAAAATTGTGTTTATGCATAACTCAGCTACACTACTTAGGCTATATTTGGTTGGATGTAATGGAATATAATAGAATATAATAGTTTATAATAGAATGAAATGTAAATAGATATAATATTATAAAATTGTTGTTTGTGAATGATAGAAGGATTCATAATGTAATTTATTGAAATGTTGTTTGGATGAAGGGTTTATAATGTAATATAGTGTAAAGGTATTTATCATTTTACATTCTATCATAAACTCTTCAAATCGGAAAATTTTCATTTTTACTGTTTACGATGAAATGAGATGTAATATGAAACCCTTCTCTTCCATTCCATCCCATTCTATTCCATTAAACCCTCCTTCTAAACGATAGAATAATATTACATTTTATTTCATTCCATTAATAAACTCCTAACCTAACATAAACTTAGAGAAATATAATTAGGTTTAGAAAAATAAAACATTACGACCTGATTTGATTTGGCTTAGTCTAAAGTCAATGAAGTTGGATGATAGAGTTTTGTGCTAAATTTGAGTTTTTTCTTTTTCAATATTTGGAGTTTTATGATGGAATTGAGCTCGAGTTATCCGATTCAAAGCTTTAAATTATAAAGTGAAATAATATCGTTTTGAGGAGGAAGATGTCATTTTAAAATTCTAAATTAAAAAATATATTTTATCGAACTCGATTGAACTTTAGTTCATCCGATCATAACACGTTACCAACCATCTTTTTTTATTCCTTATCTATTTCTTCCGTTCCATACTAACTAATGAAACATTCACGGTAGAAAATGATTGGGGGGTCTTGTTCAAACGCAAGAATTCTATAAATTTCATCATCAACTTTCTATTATTGACAAGTACAGAGGACCTACTGAGTACCAAAATCATATTAACTAACACATTCTTTTCAATACATGTCCTTACAAGTACCAACCCCCTCTAATTCTAAGCCACCTAACCTCCTGACTTTAATTTTTATTTACAAGTTGAAAAGTTAGTGGATATGTTTAGGAAAGAGACAAAAGAATAAAACGAATTATATATAAAATTAAGATTAAAAATAATAAATTCATTATTTTGATCAATGATATTAAAATGACTTTAATTTTTTATTTACAAGTTGAAAAGTTAGTAGATATGTTTAGGAAAGAGACAAAAGAATGAAACGAATTATATATAAAATTAAGATTAAAAATAATAAATTCATTATTTTGATCAATGATATTAAAATAATATAGTTTTAAATTCGATTTAACTCAAAATTTAGACTGTTTAAGTTCAAGATAAGCTGCATTTCAGGTCAAGTCTGGATTGTAGACAGCTTGAGACTCACTTCAACTTATTGTCATCGTTAAATAAAACTCATAAGTTCACTTGAACCTGATCAAATTAAATAGCGTGAATGCTTTATAAAGTGACAAAAGAATAAAATGAATTATATATTAAATTAGGATTAAAGATAATAAAATTGATCAATGAATTGATCAAAGGGATGCTTGTTTTAAATTTAAATCGATCGAAGTTTAGATTGTTTAAGTCTCAGTTAAATTGAATTTTAAGTCGTGTCTAGACCATTGGTGATTTGAGCTCAATTTGACTTATTATTATTAGAGATAGTAATAGGTCGGACAGGGCCGAGCTCACGCAAGTTCGAGCTAGACTTGACAGCTTATGTCTAGGCCCGAGCTCAAGTTTGATTCGACCTAAATTTTTTATTTTGACTAAGCCTAAGGCCTAACAATTATAAAGAAAACAGTGTCATTTTACAAAAAAATGATATTAATTTTCATTTTTATAGCTTGAGCTCAAGCCCGATTTGAGGCTTGAGTTTTTTCAAAAGATTAAGCCCGAGGTCCAGTTCGAGGTGGCTAGTCAAAAAATAACTCTATTTTTCTTATAGTTGTTAGGCTTCGCCTGAGTCGAGCCTGGATAGCCCAAGTTTAAGCCTAATTTGAGGCCTGACGTTTTAAAAAAATTAGGCTCGAGGCCCAATTCAATATGGCCAGATAAAAATGTAGCTATTTAACTTATTATTGTTAGGTCTCGAGCCGAGTCAGGCTTAGACAGCCCGAGCTCAAGTCCGACTTAAGGCCTAATGCTTGGGATGAGTGGCTGCGCATGCTCTGAAAAGTCAAAAAGGCCGCAAGGACAAGTGATAGTCTTTGAAAGCATGAAGTTCAGCCGCAACTACACATCACGCACGCGCAGACTCGGTTAGGTTGTCACGTGATGGGGAGGTTTAGCTAAGAATATGAACGTGTTAGATATGGAAATAGAATTTTGTTTATATATATATTTGATTAGCACTCATCAAAGTACAACTGGTTTTACTCTGTTTTTGTAACATTAAGATTCATAACTTTCTCTGGAATATTATCATGGGATCAGAAGCCAAGATCGTATGTGTTACTGGTGCCTCAGGGTTCATTGGATCATGGCTGATCATGAGACTGCTAGAGCAAGACTATATTGTTCGAGCCACCGTTCGAGACCCTGGTTTGACTCCTAGTTTTCACCATATATTTTTGCAGTTTGTACTCTGTTTTTCGTTTCTGATTCTACTCTGTTTTGAATTGTTAAGATAACATTAAGAAGGTGAAGCATTTAGTAGAGCTGCCAAAGGCCAAGACCAACTTGACCCTGTGGAAAGCTGACCTCTCCGTGGAAGGAAGCTTCGATGAAGCAATTCAAGGTTGCACAGGAGTTTTCCATGTTGCCACGCCCATGGACTTCGAGTCCAAGGATCCTGAGGTTAGAATTCTTATTAAGGAGAGTCTTGAATGAATTGCATAGGAAAAACAAAAAATGGAAGGAGTTTACGGTTGTGTGAGTTCTCATTTTGTTGGGACTGTTCCTAGGATGTGGGACAGCAATATTTTGTCCCCGTCACATGTCTGCTCTCTTCTAATGTGCAGCACTAAGTTAGCACTAAGTTTCCAAGTTGAAGAGTTTATAACTGAAGATTCTCGCATTTAGTGGGAACTTTCATTTAATTATTGGTTCTTTTGAGTTTGCTGATACGATTTTCTCAAGAAATCCTCAGAGATGAAGTTGTGGATCAATCACATCAGAATTAATCCTCCTCCTTTCTTATCCCTCTGCAGAATGAAGTCATAAAACCGACCATTAATGGAGTATTGGATATCATGAAAGCGTGCGTTAAGGCAAAGACAGTACGGAGGATAGTGTTCACTTCGTCTGCAGGAACCGTGGACGTTGAAGAACACAAAAAACCAGTTTATGATGAGAACTGTTGGAGTGATTTGGAGTTCGTTCAGTCCATAAAAATGACAGGCTGGGTGAGTTTGTAACAAGCTCCATTTCCAAGTCCTGACATGGTTCTGATTATCACTCACTAATCATATCTACTGATCTGGCATCTAACCTGGAACTTATCGAGTTCCATTTCTAAATCCTGACATGTTAGTTCTGATAGTCACTAATCATATCTGTTGCTAACCTGGCACTTAGCAAGCTCCATTTCCAAATCCTGACATTGGAACTTAACAAGTAACACTTCCAAATCCTGAGATGTAAGTTCTGAGTCACTAAGCATATCTATTGATCCTGTTGCTAACCTGGAACTTAACAAGTTCCATTTCTAAACCCTGACATGTAATTCTGATAGTCACTAACATATCTATCAATCTAGCTGCTAACCTGGAAATTTACCTGAAAAAAAAAAACAGATGTACTTCGTCTCCAAGACTCTGGCAGAGCAAGCAGCTTGGAAATTTGCTAAAGAAAACAACATTGATCTCATCACAATCATACCAACTCTGGTTGTTGGTCCTTTTATCATGTCTTCCATGCCCCCGAGTCTCATAACTGCACTTTCACTCATTACTGGTATATATGTTTACACCCAGGGTTCTTGATATAACAGAGAACTGGTCTTCTTCAAGTTACTGATACATTCTTCATAACAGGAAATGAATCTCACTATGGGATCATAAAGCAAGGCAATTACGTCCACTTGGACGATCTCTGCATTTCTCACATATTTTTGTTCGAGAATCCTGAGGCAAAAGGACGGTACATTTGCTCCTCTCACGATGCCAGCATTCATGACCTCGCAAAATTGCTTAAAGAGAAGTACCCTGAGTACAACGTTCCAACGAAGTAAAGCCACTGAACCTGATAGCTCTTCTCTCTTTCAGGTTTTACTGACTAATTGGTAAATCTAACTTATGTCCACAGGTTCAAAGATGTAGATGAGAACTTAATGAGGGTTGTTTTCTCTTCCAAGAAGCTTACGGACATGGGGTTTGAGTTTAAATACAGTCTTGAAGATATGTTCGTTGGAGCTGTAGAAACATGCAGGGCAAAGGGACTAATTCCTCTTTCACACGACCTTCCTGTTCCTGATACTGGCAAACAAGCTTCTAAAAACCTGCAAGTTGCAGAAGAAGTTTCCAAGGACCTTCCTGTCATCAATTAGCCATACTCGTGCCAAATTAGGAAATTGTCTCTAAAGATTCTTCTCTCTCTCTCTTTGTTTATTTTTTTTAATTTCGTCACTGTCCATCCATGTCTCCTAAGCCACACCAAATCCTACGTATGTGAATGAGTTTTAGTCAATTTTATCCACACCTCCGTACGAGTCCTTTATAAATATGTGGATGAAATTTAATGGAGTAAAGTAGGAGTTGGTTTACAAGAACGGGACCAAAGAATAATAAGAATATTGGACGAAAATTAAATGCGAATGGATCATATCTTGCTTCCTTCATGATAGGGTTGTATTTTTTTTCTTTATTAAAAGTATTCTATATGATTTAAAAACTGAATGATAGTTAAACCAGTAAAATAAGAGGTTTAAGATTTAAAAAGTTCAACCGTATTAAACTATTATAAGATCGCTTAAAGATTAAATAAAATTAAAATTTCCTATTATAAGATCGCTTAAAGATTAAATAAAATTAAAAATTTTGAAATATAATTAAAAGAGACTGTCCTTATCTATCGAATAATTTAACATTTAATTGAAAAAAGCTTGTTAAATGAAAATTAATTAGTTTATTTTAATTTATAAGAACTTACTAATTTACAAAAATTGACCGATTAATTAATAAATTGATTTATTTTTAACAACAACAGTTATTAAAGTAAATCGAACTAGAAAATTAAAAATAGAATTAAAAAGTTGAAAATTTCAAGTTTTATAATTAAACCGACAAAATCGATTAAATTTTTTAATTATCAGTATTTATTTTCTTTATTAGGAGGTGTCCTATACGTACAGTTATTTAAAAAAATAACCGAAAAATTAACAGGTTTAAAATTTTCATGATTATATTGGCTACACGGGTTAGGTTTTTAATCATTGTTTAATATTGCTCAATAAAAATACGAACAAATTCATATTCAAGTCTACTTATTTGGATTTCTCCACATTTTTTGTCGTTGTCTATAATAGAAAATGAACTGTCCACTTTCAGCAATTATCGTCACTCTCACCATTGAAACTCACATATACGTTATAATATATTGGTTAACAATAAACCCGTTAATTCGTTAAAATTAGAGATGGCAACGGCTCTGGGCGTGCTCGAGTCATACAACAAACCTGACTGGATTTTAAATTATTAAAAAAATAATTATTTACCAATATATAAAATGAACTGTTTTGTTAGTTCAATTCATGAGGCCTAAATTTTCTTTTAAATGCAAAAAATGCATAATAATATATCCCATATAAAATATATAATTACAAATTAAATTTATTAATATCACAATAATAAGGACACTATACCTACTAAAAAGGGGAGGAGACTTGGATCATATCTCCATGATTGCTTTTCACATTTTTCTCCTTTATTTTGTAGATTTACTATATAAGTCAGAAGTACAAAACAATTTTGTAGATCCACTGACTATGGCTCTTCTGAGTTGAATTTGTTCCATGCCTCCTGAGATCAAAGTAATTTAAGTTAAGGTTTGTAAAACTGATCCAAAAGATAAGGATGTTGTATGTAGGGTTGGCAACAGGTGGAGCTGGTCCCGGTTCGGCTTGCAGGCAGGTAGGATTTTGAACAAAACGACATTGTTTTAGTTTATCGAAGCCCTCATCGAATTGACGGGGCATCAGGCCAGCAGTAAAATACTAAACCTAGTTGTATGCAATGCTAAAAACCATCTCCATTATAAAGTTTGTGGAGTTTTTTGTTAGATTGTGCTTGATGATGGATCTAAACATGTATGAGAAGATAACCATTGTAGAAGAAAATAAAAGACATGCATGGTTACTAACCTTTAATAGATCAAAAACTTTCTCACATGTATATTTCTGCTGTATGCTAGCACCTCTTTGCTGCAACTTGTCGGGATGGACGAAGAGAGTGGCTTTACGGTAAGCTTTTTTAACAGCAGCGGTAGGCACAAGATCTGTCAAAGGAATTGGCTTCCAGCCACTATCAGGGCCAAGGATCTGCATGCACAACAAACCAATTAAGCATACAACTAGTATCCAGAGGTTGACCTTCAAACACAAGTGGTCAACAAACAATGATTGGTAACTGTATCGCTAGGGTAATTCTGTCACAGAAGAGATAAAACGTAAGTCGTGCTGCTGTTTGAAGGCAATGTAAATAGAACTTTCAAAGTTTTGGATAGCCATGCAATGATTTCTCTATCATCCACACAATCACCATGCTAAGCTATACCGAAAAGGTTTAATGAGCGTTTCCAACTGCAAATAAATTTAGAAATCGGTAAAAGAAGCTACATACATATTGTAACGTCGAAAGCAGGGCACGCAAGTTCCTTTCTTTCCCACTTGACCATCTCTTCACTTCAGCATCCAAAGTTTCTGCTAGTCTCTGCCAAATTCCATTCAAAATTGAGGTGAGAAAAGGATTTTTAACTCATCATAATTCATAACAGCAAGATAATTTCTGAATCTTTGAAAAATCAATTACATTTCTCTCTGCTTGCTCTTTCTGAACAAGAAGGTCACGCATGTTCTTCTCTGCAAGAGCTTTTGCCTGTCAAAAGAATAATGTTTATTAAAAGATGGGTCAAGTTAGATCTCAATCAAACTTTAAAGAAGAACGCATACAGTTCGGGCTGCTGTCCGTTGATTCCTTTCTAATGTATCTTTACACCTTTGATCTAACTCATCATTTGCACCTCTACCTGGGTATCTTGGACTGCTGGAAGGACCCTGACCTTTTTTCTGTTGATCCTGCAGGAAATTCTCACTCTTACTAATTCTTAAATGCCATTAAAAGTATATGCTTTTAGATAAGAATGACTGATAAACCAACTCACTTCAGATGTCGCTCCATCATCTCTTGGGCCACCTGAAAACTTATCAGTTGTTGATCTGTCAGACTTATTTCTTGCCTTCTCTGACATTGCTTTTTCTAGTGCACGCTCCCTAGCCTCTGCAGTCGCTCGTTCTACAGCAGCACGTTCAGCTTTCAACTTGGCTTCCGAAGAAGCCTTCTCCGCTGTTGACTTATGATTAGCTTGAGTGGAAGGATTTTCCAACCTTTCTTGGGCCTCGGATGTCACCCGTTTCTGAGCTTCTGTAGCAGCAGCAGCAGCCTTCTTCTCAGCAGCAGCCCTTCCTGCCCTTTCTTTGGCTTCAGCAAAAGCCCTTTCTCGAGCTTCTCTGATGGCTCTTTCAACAGCTATTCTTTCTTTCTCTTTCTCCATATCCCGATTTTTTGCCTCTTTTTGCTTAGGGGATTCTTTTTCCATCATCACTTCCTTCTGGAAATGATCTTCAGCTTCCTTCTCCTCCCTTGTCAGCATTTGGTCATGATCATCCCCTTCTTCACAACTGCTTTCATTTGCTTTCTTCTCCTCAGATATCTCTGTGGTCGTCTCTCTCTGTTCAAGCAGACAAGGTTTTTGACTTGTTTCAGCATCTATGTGAGCATTAGCCTGCCTTCTATCAAGGGAAGAGTCAAAGTACGTATCATCTGTTTTGTTACTGGCACTAACTTCGGACTTGTTTACATCGTCACAGGTTTCTCCCAATTCACAAGGTACTTCTTGGGAGCAATTTTCAGTACCAAAAGCATTCTCTGTTGCTATCCTGTCACCTAACCATATGTTGCTGTGAATAGGTATGAAATTCTTGTCATTTTCTTCACAATTACTGACAATATCAGATTCTTCAGAATCTACACAATTCTCATCCAATTCACAAGGCATTTCTGTGCACTCCTTCTCTTGACTGCACACTCCTGTGTAGCCTGCCATCTGATCTTCCTTTTCTTTCTGCTCAAAGTTTGATTCAATTTGGTCTAAATGTTCACCACTCTTGTCAATGACAAGGATCTCACTGGTATCCACCTGATCATTAATCCCCTGAAGACCAGTAAAAACTTGTGCCAGTCCAGTGCAATCACCACTCTCTTTTTCCTCCATTTCATCTTCCTGATCAACTGCAGGTGAATAACTTTCAGATCTATCCTTTTCCTTCTCATGTTCTTCCATTATCATTAAACCTGCAGTTACCTCTGTACCCTGCAAATTCCTTTCATGTCCAATGGCATCATGAGTCCTAACTACGTCCTCAGTTTCATCCTGATCATACACATCAACAACTTCAAAACTGATCCCATTGTATCCAAAAGCCTGTTGCATTGTTTCCAAATTCTTTTCAGCTTCTGTGCCCTGCTGCATCTCCAATATGATTCTCTCAGATTCTACCTTTTCACAAACTCTCTCTCCTCTCTCTTCAGTTTCATTCATCAGAATATTGTCTTCTAATGACTTCTCGATGTCTTTCACCTCTTCCAACTGATCACCTCCATTTATCTTCCCATCCTCCCTCACGCTCTTCTCACAATCTTCCTCGTCTTGGATTAATCCATCTTTATTATCTTCAGTTAACTTCTTTTCAGTTCCTTCACCCATTACAGTATCATTTCTTGCTTCTTCACGCCACTTCTCATTTTCCTTCTCCCAGTTAACAACATCTGCACTCATAGGAACTTCATCCATTCCAATCTTTGCGTCTTCTTCGTGGTATTTTTCAGCTTGTTTTTTTTCAAATTCGACCCAGTTCTGGAACTCTTTTGGTTCCTTCATATCAATGCTATCTTCCAAATCTGGGATTTCATGTTTTGTATTTTCTTCTGGTTCATGAACATTTTTTGGATTGGAGTTAACCTCTTCGAAGGACAATTTAGATATATAATGAGCTCCTTCATCTTCATCAGCAACCATAACCTTTTCTTCATTTCCATCCTTATGATGGAGCTCTTTGGCTGATTTGACAATGTTTGAAAATATATTCCATTCAAATAACTTTTTGAATGGATTTAGTTCATTCTCGAACTTATACATTTTAGCATCCTCCGTAAGTGCTTTTGTTGTCTTGTTCTGCTCCTTTGGCTTCTCAATGTTTTCCTCTATCTTCATCTTCTTGCTCCATTCAACTGCATTGGCAAAAGGCATCTTGTAAATTTCATTGTCTACCTGCTCCAACTTCAATTCTGTTGCCATAAGTTGGCCATCGTAAGCAAGTTCTGAGAACGTTTTTGGTACTTCTCCAGCTTCTGGTTGGTCCAACCTGTGATGCATTTGAGTTGATTTAAGCTCCGTGTTTTTTGCTTCTACTAGAACACTGGAAGATTTTCTTTCATTTATAATCTCTGAAGTTTCTTGGATTGTTTCTGGTGCATTATGCTTTGCGCAGTCAACAGGAACTTGTTTCTGAATATCCTCTCTCTGGTAAACTTCCTGAGCCTCTGTTTCTTCTGATTTCTTAGTTTCTTCTGTCGCTTTAACTACTCCATTCTTGGCTTTTGAAATGTTAGAAGAGCTCAATTTCTCTGCCTTCAAACCATTACTAGACCTCCGTCTTTCCATTAATTCTTTTGCAATTTTAATCTTTGCTTGAGCCTCCTCTATGGCCTTCCTCAAAGCAGCTACTGAGGTAGCAGCAGCTGAACTTGTATCTATTTCCTCGTCAAGAAAAGCTGCTCCACTTTCAGAACAATCATTCCTAGCATCCGAAAACTTGGATCTTATCGACTGACTAGAACCACTATGATTATTATTAACCAAGTTTGGTGACAACCCTGAAGGTGGTGGAACTGGTGCCCTTTCTGGTGAATGTACACCCAGGCCAATTTCAAATGCATCAAATGAGATATCATTAGAAATGGATCTATTATGTGTTGAATTCTTCTGAATCTTGGCATGAATTGAAGAAGAGTTTTCTGCACTGATCATTCTGGGTTGTGGACCAGACACGGCTTTCAAGTGAGGTTTCCATTGCCTTAATTCCTCTCCGAATTTTGAATTTAAACAAGTATCAATTGATACCGAGTGTACAGGCTTGCCAGATTCATTCCTACGCAATGGAGTGGTATCATCAATTAAGCAAGTATAACCAGGCATAGCAAGCAGTTTAGCCACATGTGTGGTTCCGTTTGTCCCATTATCACCACGATCTAGGCCAGTTTTGTTATATGAAACATTGAACTGTTTAACATCATCTTTTGAATGAAAAGATGCTTCCGGTGATGCAACTCTTTTCTCTCGCGAAAGATTTGAATGCTCTGGTTCTGCATACTTCAATCTTGCTTCATCTGGTGCCCTACAAAATCTCAAAAGAGGAAAAAGCAGGAATTCACTTGGTCAATTTCCACCATCACGAGATAAAAATTCAATAAGAAGCATCAGTATGTTTCCTCGCAAAAGCAGCTAACATGCTCTATTACTTGTCCAGTAACCTAAATCCAAGGAAAAGAAGTCGAAAAGATAGTTTTATCATCATCATCGAGTGGATGATTGTGTTTAGATGTGCTTAAATAGTACCAGACCAAAAACGCTTCACAAATTTCAACGAATCAGACACATTTTCACATTGAACTCAAACTCCAAAACTCCAAAGTTCTAAACATTAAACTCGCATAATCAACCTCGTTTTCCCCATTAAAGATCCTATTTCTTTTCCATATCAGTAGCCAAAAAGCTTCATACTTTTCCAGTGCTACTCCAACCCCACTTTAAACCACCTATTAATCATGCAAAAAGCTACATCTCTGCACCTCAATCAATGATCAATACTAGCAATCAACTGTAAACGTACCGAGCTTTCTTTGGCTTCGCGAACAATTCCTCATAAGGCATAGCAAACTCCGCTTCACCAAACCCGCCAAAAATCTTTGAGTAATCAACCCTCGAGCTCTGTGTATTCGCTCCCATTCTCTCATTCAGCTCTGGTAAATCCAGAATCGGAATCGACGAAGCCGCTGACCCACCAAATATCTCTCTGTAATCCTCGACTCGAGACTCGAGCTTCGCTGCACCATCGAAGACGTCGTTGTACACATTCTTCCCTTTAAACCCATGGCCGCTTCGTAGCTTCCTTGAAGAGAAAACTGAAGCTTTCTGGCACTCCATTGCAAGACAGAGACAAGATGCCGAGTGATACAGAGGTCTCTGCACTGCAATGTTCACACGTTTTCTTATTACTCTGTTTTTTTTTTCCAAGAATTTAAAAAATAGGCCGGACCGACCGATCTGTTCGACAGGACCGGTTCGGTTTTAGTTAATAACATGTTACTATGAAAATCAGCCGGTTCAAAACTGACATGTTTTCATTGAACTGGTCTAACTGGTTCGATAATACAAATATACCTAAACTTAAAGCATTTAGATTTCGTTATTTGTCTCTTGCCCTTCACCATCTTCTCAATCGGTTCGATGATACAGCTATACCTAAACATAAAGTCTTCAGATTTCATTCAGAAATCTGATGTGTCTCTCTTCTCTTCATCATCTTCTCTTCACCATATCTCAGTGTCTCTATAGATGCATGTAACTCATATTTGCAGAAATCGAGCCCAGTTGACTCTCCTTAGGCGACTATTGTGGGTAACCCATAGATGTAGAAATTGAGCCATATAAGGGGTCTGTGTCTCTGTAATGCTTGTTTGAGTTTAAATCTTTCATTGTTAATCTATCTCTTAGAGTTGTCGCAGATCTGTGTTTGTTTGTTTGTTTGGTCATCTTATGTTCTACTGTTGCTCTTCGTTCTTTGATGAGTTATGCGTTTCTGTTACCAGACAACCTGTCGTTTGGAGAACATTTTGGAGTGGTAATTTCTTTTAATGTTACGGCTAATTCTTTTGTATTTGAGGTGAGGCCTAGACTTGTTGCATTAATTTCTAGATCTTCTTTCAATCTTTGGTTTTGTGATTTAGGTTAAAGTGGTAATTTTATCTCCAAAAGAAAGTATCATCTGATCATATAACTAGACAGCCATTGGAGCAAGCGATTAGAACATGATGTTTTTGATCTGCAGACACATCTCTTGCATGAATTAGTTCACTATAATGGTTTTGGTCCTTTGCTCTACATCAATGAAATAGATGGAGGTATAGTGGTAGGGAAATCATGGATCTTTGGGACCGATATCACTTATTTCTAAATTTGACCGAGAGAGCAAAAATTAGAATGAGTTTTGGATTAAAATGCTGAGTTTAGTTGTTATAGAGCTCCAATTTGTTTCAAGGTTAACAGAGAAGGAGATAAGGATCTACAAGAGTAGTATTGATTAAAACATTGTCTGTAATAGTCAGAATTCTCTTATATACTCTATTAACAGTTGGTTATTTTTGAATTATTCAATTTGTTTGTGTGTTATTCAACGTTTCAATATGTTAACAGATAAGGAGATAAGGATCTACTAGTATTGATTAATTAGTTTTCTGTAATAGTTAGAACTTTATTTTATATCAATAAGTGATTTTGATAGTTGGGTTATATATACTCTTTGAAGTATTCAATTTGTTGATTTGAAACACTAAAACTAAAAACTAGCAATATTTCGGTGAGGCTATTTGAAGTGAAGCAATTGCTAGAGCAAAGTAAAGTGAATGACATCCTGTTGGTCTACTATGTATTCATTATGTTGTTAGTCTTCTGTAAATGTATGTTTCACTTGTGTGTCTTAATAATTTTTGACTTTATCCTATTAGAAAACACGACTACAAAATTAAATCTTTAACTTCAATGTTTTTGTTTCACATCGATGGTATTTACTTTCAAGTTATCTATGCCAATATTCAATATTAAACTGAGAAACATAACTACAAATTTGGACAAGACTATGTAGGACATTTTTGCCCTTTCCTATTAAGTGGACAACATTAACTGTAATTTGTGGCTTTTTAATAAATTATCGATTAATTTACGTATTTGATCCAGATAAGGGTAATAAAGTGGCCCAATAAATGATCTAAGTCAATGGGTCAAAGTTCGGGTAAAAAATGGATCCTAATTAGTGTGGACCGGACCCATATCAGGTTTGCGATGGAAAAGCCCAATATAGAAGCTATATATAAAGGTTAAGGTCTTCTACAGTTGCTCATATTATTCGTAAGTATATGGATCCTTTGACTCGTTAAGAGCACTTATATTTTAAGAAAATCGTAGAAAGGCGTTAACCTCTTGTCGATGATCACTTTCCATAAAAATCCCGAGAGATTGGAGCTCATTTGGTGCTCAGAAACTACTTCGGAAGCAGAGATGGAATCGAAATCAGGTATTCCACATTTCCTTCGTTTTTAACACTTTTATGAACGAT
>JANZXP010000006.1:2074214-2091919 GCA_027576715.1 Erythroxylum flavicans
GAAGCAAATCAGGAAAAATGTGTTTTGATGTCATTTCGGATTTCAGACCATAACTTTGTACGTGGATATCCAATTGAGGTGCTTCTTAGCTTGATAGAAACTAGATGAGTGCATCTTCATTTCATATGAAGAAAGGAGGAGGGGCCAAAATAGTGAAATCGCAAACGGCTAAGTTTCTGGAATACGATGCCTATAATAAGGGAGGATCCTCACATCCTCTAGGAGATAGCAGGACGGATACTACGATTATTTCGTATCTACCGCTCATACATTCAGGTCCAGTGGATGAAGGTCCGAGTACCATGCCTATACAGACACAGGGACCTATACCTATTTAGGAAGAGGTTTATGAGGTACAAGAACCTATGCAATTGCACAGATCCACCAGAGAAAGACGACCTGCTATGTCATCATATTACATAGTCTATTTAGGTGACCAAGACTATGGCATAGGACATGTTATAGATCTAGTTACTTTTACAGAAGCCATTTTTGGACCCCATGCGGACATGTCATGGGAAGCAATGAAAAATGAGATCCAATCTATAAGGTATAATAAGGTATGGGAGCTTATTGATTTACCTCAACATTACAGGCCTGTCAGTTGCAAGTGGCTATTTAAGACCAAGAAGGACACACAGGGTCAAGTTGAGTGGTTTAAGGCATGTTTAGTTGCCAGGGGATTCACTCAGAGAGAAGGAGTTGAATTCAATGTTACCTTCTCTTCTGTGTCCTCAAAGGATGCATTTAGAGTGATTATGACATTAGTAGCTCATTATGACATAGAGGTAGATCAGATGGACGTTAAAATCGCTTTCTTGAATGGTGAACTTTAAGAGGAGGTCTATATGGAGCAACCTGAAGGATTTTGGGATCATGATGCAACTGACAAGGTTTGTAAATTGACTAAATCAATATACGGTTTGGAACAAACTTCCAGACAATGGTACCTAAAATTTGATGAGGTTTTGACCTCATTCGGCTTTGTGGAAAACAAAGTTGAAAGATGCTTTTACTATAAGGTCAGGGGCAGCAAAGTTATCTTCCTATTACTGTACGTGGATGATATCTTGCTCGTGTCAAATGATTTAACCATGTTGCATGAGGTAAAGCAACTTTTAGCCAAACACTTTGACATGAAGGATTTATGTGAAGCATCTTTTGTCCTCGATATACAGAATCATTGGGATAGATCTCAACACTCATTGAGTCTCTCACAAAGAGCATACATTGAGCGAGTGTTACAAAGGTTTAATATGGCTGAATGTAAACCTGTTGTAGCACCTATCTCTTATGGCGAGAGATTATCTTTGGCATGGTGTCCAAATAATAAAGTTGAGAAAGAGGCTATGAGGAATGTCCCTTACTCTAGTGCAGTTGGTAGCTTAATGTATGCCCAACTATACACTAGACCGAACATTGCATTTGTTATTGGATTGCTGGGTCGATATTTGGCTAACCCAGGTGTGAACCATTAGAATGCAGTTAAACGAGTGTTGAGATACCTAAAAGGTACCAAGGATTATACGTTGACATAAAAAAAGTCAACGATTTAAAACTCATAGGGTATACAGACTCAGATTTTGATATGTGTCTGGATGATTGTAAATCCACTTCATTAACTAAATGACTTCACCCACTAGTATTTGTTAAACATGTATTTGGTATGGACATGTTAAAGTCCTTAGACAGCAGTAGTTAGGGATCATCGTATTTGTTCCTTAAATGTTTGTACATTTTAATGTATTATGACATTATGATTATTTATTAATATAGATGATCATCTTTTTATTCTCAGTAATAACTGTTGTTGTGTATAGTCATAATACATATAAAAGTCTTAAGATTTGTGTCAATCTTAAGCAATTAAAGTTCATTGGGCATATATACAGATTGACCTTGAGCCTATGTCATTTAGACACATACAGTTTTATACAGATATCCTTAAAGTTTCACATGACATAGGGGGATATAAGTTTTTAATCTCATAAAGATTCTCTAATGCAGTTTAGCATTCAGTTAAGAACATAAAAGTTTTCTCTAGCGTTGTTTAGCATTTGGTAAGAGAAAATAAGTTTTCTCTAATGCTGTTTAGCATTCGGTGAGAGAAAACAAGATTTCTCATATGTAGTTTAGCATAAATTTGGAGAAATCGAGACTTACAAACGAAGATAATATAAATTAGATCATACAGGTATCATCCTAGTTTACTACACTCCACTTTCCCATTCATAATAGTAAAGTATTACATATTTGTGATTATATATTGGACCTGTGTCACATGACACGTGTGTTTGATATTTTTCGGTATTGAAAACCTTGCAGGACAGAATGTTGGACTTTCATTACCTTTGGATCAAATGTTTTTAAAATTTGGTACCAATACAACATCGTGACTTAGCCGAGTTTTCAAACTGTTTTAAACTCAAGTAAAAACCGCAATTAATGATTGTCCAAGGGGGAGAATGTAGAACATTTTTTTCCTTTCCTTTTGAGTGGACAACATTAACTATAATTTGGGGCTTTTCAATAAATTATCGGTTAAGTTACGTAGTTTGATCCAGATAAGGGTAATAAAGTAGCCTAATAAATGATCTAAGTGAATGGGTCGAAGTTCAGGTAGAAAATGGATCCTAATTAGTATGGGCTGGATATATATCAGGCTTATGATGGGGAAGCCCGATATGAAAGCTATAGATAAAAGTTAAGGTCTCTTGTAGTTGCTCATATCATTCATAAGCAGACGGATCCTCTGACTCGTTAAGAGTACTTACGTTTTGAAAAAACTGTCAAAAGGCGTTAACCTCGTGTGGGTGATCACTTTCCATAAAGGTCCCAAGAGATTGGAGCTCGTTCGGTTCTCCAAAAACAATTCAGAAGCAGAGATGGAACCAAAATTAGGTATTCCGCATTTCCTTCATTTTTAACCCTTTTATGAACGATCCGAGATACGTAATAAGGTCTATGCTATGTATTACAGACTATATATGTCTCCCTATTATGGTATCGAACACAAAAGGATATAAGTGTAAACACAGTTTGGACATCATCTACCCATACATCATCTCGACTCTACATCCCTCTCACTTTACTTCCACAATGGCAAAATCTTTTTTAAAGCAAAGACAAGCTATACAAACAGACACACCAATAGTATAACCTTTTGTTTTTGCTTTTCTGACATATATTTACTACATAACTTAGTCAATGGGACAAGGTTTATAAATTGTTAAAAAATGGTATCCTAAGGAGCAATTTTATATGAAAATTATTTAAATAGGAGAATTCTTCCCTAACAATAGTGTATCCAATTATTTTTTATACTTTTAGGGTTAAATTATAATGGAGAATATGAAATCACTATCTACTCGTGGTAAGTCTGATCCAGCATAGAATTATTTTTTTTCTTTTCAAGCATCTGTTGGGAATATCCAATATAAGTATATATTTTGTTGTAGAATATTTAAAGGGAGAGGAATTTATAGAATGAAAAAACATCTTACTGGTATTAAAGGTAATATTGCTTCTTGCAAAAAAGTACCACTTGATGTACGTAATACGATTGGAAAATATTTGCAGTAACTAGAAAAAAAGAAAAAAGAAAATAAGGAGGCTCATGATATATCTTTTGAAGATAATAAAGCACCATAAATATTAGATAAAGGAAAAAGGAAAGCTATTATTAACATAGATTCTTATATTTCTTTAAGAACTACTCCTGGTTCTCAACCTGATATAAAAAGTGTTTTGGATGACAAGGATGTTGTTTTACGATGTAAAAGAGCATGGGCTAGATGGTTCTATCATCCATGTATTCTTTTAAATGCTTTAAATTCACCATATTTTCAAGAAGCAATAAATGCTACAACAACAATAGGTCCAGGGTTTCAGGTATCGTTTTATTATGAGTTGTGTGTGCCTTTACTTCAAGATTTAAAAAAGGAATCTCAGTTAATTATGGATACATATAAGTCTAATTAGGAATCAACACGATGCACTTTTATGATAGATGGGTGGAATAATCAAAGACAAAAAATCTTGATTAATTTCTTGGTTTATTGTAATATTGGAACACCTTTATCAAGTCCGTTGATGCTTCTGATCTAGTTAAAAGTGCTAATGCTTTATCTGAATTATTTTTTGAAATTGTCGGGTGGGTGGACCACAAATTGTTGTATATTTTTTTTACAGATAATGCAGTTAGTTATATATCATTTGGGTACTTATTACAATCAAAATATGGGCATATTTATTGGTCTCTATATGTTGATCATTGTATAAATCTTATTTTAAAAAATATTGGTAGTATGGACCATATTTCTAGTTTTGCTTCACGCACATCTAAGATCATAATTTTTGTGTATAATCATATAACCTTTTTGTCTTGGTTAAGAAAGTAAGAAGATTTTGATCGTGCATCCCGCTGTTACCAGGTTTGCAACTACATCTATTCCTTTAAAAAGTGTTTATGAACATAAGCAACTACTTCAAAATTTAGTGGCAAGTGAACACTTTTTAAGTCATAAATTATCAAAGAGTGAAAAAGGAAAAAAAAGTTTGTGCTATTATTCTAGATAATAAATTTGGGATGCTTGCTTGATCATTGTGAAGATTGTGGCTCCGCTTATAATGTTGTTGAGGATTGTTGACTCAGATGAGAAGTTATCTTTGAGGTATATATATGATGGTATGTATAGAACTCACAAAACAATTATAAATCTTTTTAAAAGGAAGGAAAAATTTATCAAGCCTTATATAGATATTTTGATCGACGATGAGATATTATAAATCCATTTTGCAGCTTATTTTCTCAGTCCTTATTGCTTATATGGTAGAGACGCATGCACAATTAATATTATGGATGGTTGGTTTGATGTGATTGAATGCAAAGGTATTTTCACTTTTGAAGAGCAATCACAAACGATAACTGAATTAAATTGTATCGTTAAGGTTTAGAGAGTTTTGCTAAATCATCAACAAAAAGAGAACTTATAACAAAAAAATGCAATCTGGCAAGTTTTAAACTTTTAATTCATTATTTACTTATTAATAATATATATTTTATTTATCATAACTATTAATTTAAAATACAGAAGTGTGGTGGAGATTATTTGGTGAAAGTGCTCCATCATTAAGAAAACTCGCTATTAGGTTACTCAGCCAAACAATTTCTGCATCAAATTGTGAACGTAATTAGAGCGTTTTTAAACGTATTCATACAAAGAAACGAAATTGTTTGGAACATCAAAGACTTAATGACCTTATGTTACTTATAATTTAAGAACAAAGAACAATTATTTTATAGTTTTGTTTTTAATTCATTAATTTTATTCTTATTATTGACTTTATAATTTCTCTATTATGTATTCAGAGCGTTTAGTAAGAAGAGAACATATGATCAAGTTGATATTGATTGTATTGAACATACTAATTTTTAGATCGAAGAAGAAGAACTATTGCCTGATCTTGATTATAATGAACTTGAAGAGGCGATTTATGAAGAAAAAGCATTTGTCACAACGAATGAATTAAGAACATCTACTAATGGTCAATTCATATCTTATTTTGATCATATTTAAGTTAAAAGTATATTGTATCACAAGTTTGCAATTGACAATAATTTCATACATTACTTATTTGTAATTTATTTTAATGCAGTAGAAGAAGTTGATGTAAATACTTTGGAAAAAAGCATAGTTTACGAATCTTTAAATAACGATAGAAAATTTGGAGTTTTTGACGATGATGAGATATAATCTCTTTCAGAAATACAAATTTGATTTTTATTGTTATTTTAAGTTTTATATTAGACTTATATTTATTTATTATTAGTTCATTATATAATAATAGACATTTGTTGTGTCTTTTTCAATAAAATATTTTATTTTTACGTATTCTTATAAGTTTTACTTCTTATTTAATATATATCAATTTTATAGTAGTTCACTACTGATTGAACCCTTAAACCTTAAATCTTTCCTTCAATTAGTTCAATATTCGATCCGATTTTTAAAACATTAATTTTTTCTTCATTTTCCTTTTTCGCTCCCTGTGTGACTAATACATGAAATAATAGGATTTAAGCTTCTCTGCTGTCAGTTACACATGAGGTTGTCCACGTGTCAAACAATCCTGCCAACATACCAATGAGTAGGGGTATTTTGGGAAATGAGATGATTTTAGTGGGGTAATATGGAGAAGGAAGTATTTTTGGCCGCTTTTGATTTGCAATTGATAGCTTGATGTAAAATGTACAGCTTGTTCTTGACTTTGAATTTGTAGAACTTTAATCATAACTTAATTACATTGGTCTAACAAGGAAAAATACCAAAGAATTTTCAAATTATAGACATTGATATTTTCTTTGACCTAAAAATATATATATTAATGACCAATAATTAAAATTTTCAACCAATTTGGTCAATTTAATTATAAAAATTTTGAATTTTTTGTTCAATTTACTTTAATAACTATTATTAAAAATTGATTTATTCATTAATTAATTGATCCATTTTTATAAATTAATAATTTTTAATAGACTAAAATTAATTAATTAAATTTTATTTAACTATTTTTAGTTAAAATTCAAATTTTCCAATTGATAACAATGATTTCTTTCAGTTATATTTTAAATTCTTGTTAATTCATCTTTAACTGATTTTATGATGATCTACTTCTTGTTTAATCATTTTAACTCATAGTCTAGTTTTTAAAATATTAATCGTGACAAATCAATTTAAGACTATATAAGATCAAGTTCAAGTTCTATTATGATAGAGTTCGAATTTGATAATTTTTTATTCAAATAATTATAGTTTATCAATTAATATTTAGAATAAAAATTAAAATGGGTCTAACTCGATTTTGTCGGTCTGAGTTTGACCAAGTTAAATCTTAAGTTCAAACAATATCATTTTAATTATTACACTCTTTATTCATTAAACAAAACAATATCATTTTATTAAACAAAATGAACCAGTCAGTTGATGTCAATTGTTATCTGACGAACTAATATAAAATTAACAAATTAAATCATATTTGTTCAAGTTTAAATTCAAATATTCAAATATAATTAAGTTTAAATTTAAGTTTTAAAAATAATTTAGATTTATACTCATCCATTAATGGTTCGATTATATATATATATTGAAATAAAGAAATTAAATTTAGCAAGGATTCAAAATTTCAAAAAAAACCCTTAAATTATACCCTAAATTTATTATTTAATAATTTATTGAAAATTGTTATTCATATTTTAAGCACAATTTGATGACTATGATGTTATTAAAGACCTCCTTCACCGGTTCTTATGGTGTCTTATTAGTAATGATTGTAACCAAGCAAAGTACCTAATTATGAGGATCTCTTTATTGCCTTGTTATAGATATTTCATCTTACAATGATTAAAGTGGAAACATTTTCCATAGTTTAAGGAACGTACCAATTTTAATCATATCATTACGACCCACTCACGTAATTTGGACTTGTCTTCATGCATGTTGTTTAATAAATAAGGACACCAAATTATTGGATTTTTAGGTCCTTAACATTTTGTGACCAAAAATTATTATAAAAATATGTAATAATTCGTTTAAATAAATTATATAACAAATTAATAATTCATAATTAAATCAATATTTTATATTAATTAATACTAAAAAATTTAATGTGTCACACTTTACTAGCTTTTTTAGGTGAATCATAATTGATTAGTTGATATCATTCGAACATGTATTGATTAGTAAAGAGCAGTTGCTACTTTATGACCATAAAATTATAAGTTCAAGTCACATAAACAGTCTCTTTGTAAAAATACAAAAGAAAAATTGCGTACATTAGGACCCTTTTCAAACTTTCGCAAAGTGGAGAGCCTTGTACACTTAGTACGTTAACTATGTTGACTTTATTAGATGTGGGAGACACATGGTCCATCCTATAAATGGCAATTATTAAATAAAGTAATATCATTTTAGTTATACTTTAAGTTGTGTTTTTATCATTTTGAGAGGACAATATGATTTTAAATTTGAAATAACAAGTTTAATATAATAATTGAGGTACCTCGCTCATATTTATCTGGATCTCTCCCTAAAACTATAAATACAATTATGATAAATTAGGATTACATTAAACTAGACCAAACAAATTCTTAATGTTTTAATTTGATTCACCTAGAGATGACAATGGGTTGACATATAGACCATATTTAGTTGTTTTCAATAGGCCAACTCATGGGTTAGGCCCATGCCTAGAATTACATGAGATTTAAATATTCTAAGCAAAATGACTTAGAAGAGTTAGACCTCAAGTAAGCCTGGACTTAGGCAGTTCAAACCCAGATCTAATTAAAAAAAGATATTATTTTACATTTTTAATTTTTAAAAATATTTGAAAAATTAGAATAGTTAGTTTATAGGTCAGCTCATTGTCATTCCTAAATTCACCTATTAAAAAGGTTTATTTTCAAACGGTTTTTGATAGGAGCATTGCTCTAGTTTGTCTTGAACTGTGAGAGGTATCTTTTCTTTTGGAGCAATTCAGATTGTTCCATTTTATGCTTATACTATAGTGTATTAATCTTGAAGCTTGCTTTCGTGCTTAATATCTAGTATTTCGTACCTGCATTAAGCAACAATCCAATCCAATAAATTTTGCTAATACGTTGAGTATGGAAAGATCTAATAATACATAAGCTTAATTTTAACTAATTGAAAAGATATATTTAAATGGCCCACATGAAAAAATAAAATAAATAAAATATGAAATATGAAATAAATAAAATATTTAAGAAGTAAGTACTACATATTTAAAATTTTAAGCTAATTATAAGAAGAAATTGTTAAAAGACATAAGTAATTATAAAGATCTTTTTTTTATTTATATCTTGATATGTCAAAATTTTATATTGCGATTTAGTTGCCTGTAAAGTTCTTTACATTCGATATATTGCTTCTACTAATCGAAGCTAAACTTTTATCTTCTTCCCCTTTTCATCGTCTTCAACAAGCTCACAATCTCAGTCGACAATCAACTTGTTCCACAAGTGCAGGAAGAGTTAATACTCTTTAGGATAAAACTTAGGAGCATCTTAAACAATTATGACATTGAGCATCCAAAAGTAAACTTGTCAAGTTGTCAAAGTCCCAAAAATAATACCGATTCTCTAAACTTTTATAGTAGTCATAGAATTAGGTCGAATTCTTAGAGAACTGAACATTAGCTTCTTAATTTCAAGCAATAAAATTAAATGGGGGATTTTTTATTAAGAAACTATTTAACTAAAAATAAGGCGAAAACAAATTAAATCAACTGAATTTAAATACGAGAAAGTCAAGATTACTAAACTCCAATTCAAAAGAAAGATCTCATTTAATTATAACATTGAGCATTGGTTTAAAAAGAATATTTTCACAATTCAAGCAGTTAGTTCGAAACATATTAGGATAGTAGTAATAAGTCTTAAAATTTTCTAAATTAATTGGTTCAAACCTAACATCTAAACCAAAACTTATCATTCATTGACTAGGTGTGATAACATTCCATTTCAGATAAATGATAGTAATAAGCTCCGTGAAAAAGACTAAATCGTAAACTAAATAATCATGATAACTGCAATTATTCAATTTAGTTTTTTATTTATCATAAGTTAAATATAAAAATTCATAAATAACCTATTTGCTATTTGTACCATTCCTTTATGACAATTACGAATCATTGAATTCTTGGATAGCGATATAATAAGCAATATTAAATTAAATTGTCAGATTAATCAAATATCACTCATTCATTAAATATGATAACTCAAAACAATAAATACTTTAATTAAAACATGAATAAAAGTTTGAAACACAAAACTTCACAAGGTTCCAATTAGAGTATTAAATCCCCTTGAATCAAAACGATGAGTTTAGCCACACATAACTTTTGCTCCAATAACAAAAAAAGAAGAAAAACTAAGAATTGCAAAAAACGTAAAAATCGAGAACCTTTTTTCTATTGCGAGAAACGTCCTTTTTAATGGTTTATCCTCATTTAACTCTAACTTGTAAAGATGTCTATCTAAAACGAATTCAAAATCAAACTCCTTCATGATAAGGATAAGGCGAAGTCTTTTAGTTGAATTATAACTCTTCAAGTAATCAGCCTTATCTACTGCATCAATCTCTTCACTTTATCCAAAATTTGTCATTATCATTAATAAAGTCTCAATTTGATGCAACATTTACTTTTCATCTCCTAAAACAAAACAAACATTAATTTTAACATTTAAGCATGAAAATAAATCTACAACAAAGAAGATAATATCAAATAATTGGTCAATACGAGATCTTATCATAAAAGCACTGTAATTGATCTACTTTTTTTAATTTTCTCTTTTGCTTTGCCTATGTAGTTTTAGTTTTCATTGCTTTAAAGATAGTGAGTACCGAGTCAACTCATGCTTAAAGGCTTGCCTTTAAACCAAACAAAAGTGTTAAAGTCAGACTACTTTTATGCATCAATCTACTTTAAAAGTCACGAGTTCCTATACTATTTATATAATTTTAAACTATTTTTCTAATAAATGAGCATTACGTTGCCTTACTTTATTTTTTACGAGAGTTAAGAGTATATCCTATTTTGTCTTATTTTGTTCTTTATAAGATTAAAGAGTAGAACCTTGAAATCAAAAGTAAGGGCTCTGCCTGTTTATAAAATATTGAATATTCTTAATAAATTTATTCACAGTAATTTTTAATAAATTTATTCACAATAATTATAAAAAAGTCAAAATTAACGTACCCAATTTATAAGGCTTTTTGCTTTGCAAAGTTTAAGTAGAGTTATCGATGTACGCATCCTTACCTTTGTATTCCTAAAAAGAAACTCTTTTCGTGATTAGAGCCATAGAAGCATCTTTTGCTAATTGCTTCAAAGCTCTCTCGCTCCGTTATGAAAACTGTTATAATTATTCACAATAATTATAAATAATTTTGAAAAAAAATCATGTTTTTTAATTTAGTTAAGAGATCTCTTCTTGCAGATGTATAAGTTGTTGTAAAGTTTAGACTTTAAAGATGATTGAATTAAAATTCCAAATATTAAATCAAGTAAAAATTTTGAATTCGGATTAGTTTTCAAGAATAATAATTTATTTTTATTTTTATTTTTATTTAATTAAGAAATCTTGCGTCTTCATTTCATTTTAAATTATTTTATGATGTATAATTAGTTAAATTTTAGATTTCTAAAAGATAAATTATTTCAAACTAAATTTTAAGTTAATAAATCAAGTAAAAAAATTTAAACTCGACCTGATTTTTAAGCATAAGATTAAACGAGCTCAAATTATTTTGAATAAGTTTAATGTTTGAATAGGTTTAAACTTGAGATGTCTTATTCAAGTTAAATTTCTCTTGAAATAAAATAAAAAATAAAGCAACATTTAACTTTTTAAAATGTTTTAATTAAGTTTTAAGCTTTTTAAAAATTTAAATTTAGTGATTAACTTTTTAAAATTTATACAAATTAGGTCAAAAGGTTGTATTTATATAAAGTATCTACTAAATGCTAAGTGAATATTCATTTATTAGTCATGTTAGTAAAAATAATATTTTAATATAAATTATAAGAGTTTTGAAAAGTTAGTCACTGAATTTTTTTAATTTTAACATTAAATTAAAAATTTTAAATATTAGATGCTTTTGAATCTACTATTTAAAAAACAAATTCGAATTAGCCTCAATGGGATGACCCAAAAATGCCCAACCCGACCTAACCCAACTCAAATTGAACAAACATTGGATCGAACAGCAACTTTTTTTTTAATTTCAAGTTTCGAGATAGCTTTGAGCTATTTGGCTAGAAGCCTAAACTTTTCACATAAAACGACATTATAGAAAATAAAGTTATTTTGAAATTTTAAAATTTGAAAAAATAAATTTAATTGGTCCCGATCAAGTTTGAAGTTCGAGTGAGCCCGACTTATTACCGGGCCTTAGTTCTTCTGTTCATTGTACAACTGACAAAAATGTCTTCTTTCAAAGCCCATTTTTCAGCCTACTAACATCAAACCATAACCATTCAAAGCCTAGTTTCTAAAACGGATCCAATAAACATATATCGGATCCGGATCTACCCAGTCACCCACAACCCGTTTCTACTATTACTGCTTTTCGCCTTTCCTCTAACCTCTGCAACAAGTCACCGAGGTCCAAAGCTGTTTTGAGTTCAGACGCGTAAAAGACATATAGATATAGTTCGGTTCAGTTCCTTTAGTGAAGAACCACAAAACGGTGACGTCTCCTGAGGGAAAGAGAGATTGCTAAAGAACAATGTTCAGAAACCAGTACGACACTGATGTGACCACTTGGAGCCCCGCAGGCAGGCTCTTTCAGGTGGAATACGCCATGGAGGCCGTCAAGCAGGGCTCTGCCGCCATCGGCCTCCGATCTAAAACTCACGTGGTTCTCGCGTGCGTTAACAAAGCTAACTCCGAGCTCTCCTCTCACCAGCGTAAGATCTTCAAGGTCGACGACCACATCGGCGTCGCCATCGCCGGTCTCACCGCTGACGGTCGTGTTTTGTCGCGTTATATGCGATCTGAATGCATTAATTACAGTTATACATACGAGTCTCCGCTCCCTGTTGGTCGCCTTGTGGTTCAACTCGCTGATAAGGCTCAGGTTTTATTTGTAGACCCTAATTTTTGTGCTGCTGAGGAGTTAGGCTTAGGGATTGAATTTAGTACTTTATGTTGAATTCTCGTTAAGCGACGCCAAGTAGTTTGGGCTATAATATAGAGTCATAATCCAAAAACATTGACCTTTGCTTTAACTTGAATTTCTCAAGTAACCAATTCGTCTGATATAACACTTGCTTACGCATTACTCTTTCGGCTACAATGTTGATTGTGTTGTCTGATCGTCACTGGTTGTGTAGGTACTAGTATGATATAAATGCTAAGTTGAAATGAAAAATTGATAATTTGATTTCTGTCTCCATGATCACTCTGTAATGCTGGTAATATATGAGTAGGTTTCAAGTGGAGCTTCTATGCATGACTCAAAATTCTTCATGTCACTCTAGCTCTTACTCCGAGTTAGGGAAATTTGAAAGCTTTCTCGTGTAAGAAGCCGGTTGCCCAACTGAAAATTTTGGTTTTTTTACCGTATTATTGTTTATCTTACTCCCAGTTGTCTGTGCGATAACGATGGCTGCCAAAAACTGTCAACCATATATATGGGTTCCATTCACATTTTCATCCATAGTCTTTCTCTCGAAAACACATTTAACTCGTATTGTAGCTTCTATACTTTTGGTTTTTATGTTCATTTAGCTTAGGTGATTTTCTTGTTGTGTACAGTCTATGCTCACTTGCCATCATTGGACACATAAGCAGCTGTCCTTATTTGCTATGGTATGGTCAGTGGAAAATATCAGCATGTTGAATCTTTTGAAAAGAGAGAAATAATCTTCTAATACTCAACTGACCCAATCCTGCACCTCTCTGAAGCGTTTTTATAATTACCTACTCTTTATGGAATGTCAAGGAGATAAAATTATTGAACGAGCCAATGGTTGTTATTTGTCATTTTAAGCAACTTTCAAACTCAACTACCAAAGCTTGTTCATTTTAGTGCCCAATTCTGTGAATTTAAAGTTTGACAGCCAGAGCACAATCTTTTGGCATGTTTACTCAATTAGTTTGTTTTATTTACCAAAAATTAGTTTGAGTTTTAATTACACGTTGATATCATTGATCACTTTTATACAAGTTTGTGAGATATGTAATAATTTTCAAATCAAGTCACTGAGTTATTCTTTTCTTTTATCTGTTTGTGTTGAATCTGCTATTGTCTTTAGTAATGAGATTGGATATTTGTGGAGTTGTATGAAATTAAGGCCATTGGTGGTGTTCTCCTGTCATGTGCGGAGAATAGATCTAGTTGTATTTCATTTACATATTTTATTTGTAGGTCTGCACCCAACGGTCCTGGAAACGGCCTTATGGTGTTGGCTTGCTTGTGGGCGGACTAGATGAATCCGGAGCTCACCTCTACTATAACTGCCCAAGTGGGAACTACTTTGAATATCAGGCCTTTGCCATTGGATCCAGATCACAAGCAGCAAAGACATACTTGGAACGCAGATTTGAGAACTTTGTGGACTCTTCACGGGATGATCTGATTAAGGATGCTCTCATTGCTGTTAGGGAAACCTTACAAGGAGAAACCCTGAAGAGCTCCATTTGTACAGTTGCTGTGTTGGGAGTTGGAGAGGCATTTCATATATTAGATCAAGAAACTGTACAAAAGTTGATTGATGCATTTGAGATTGTCAAAGAAGCAGAGGGCCCAGCTGGAGAGCCAGATGCCACTGCTGATGAGCAGAGTGGTGCTGCCGTTGCCGATCAGGCTGCAGGTGCCGACCAGGGTCCTCCTGATCAGGGAGTGGCTCCCATGGAGATGTGAGGATGAGAAAGTATGGATTGCACCCATGTCCCTACTTTTCATATGATGTGTTCTGGCATATGTTTGCAAATTTTAGTTGGAAAATAAGGCCTGGGTGAGGGCTGCCTTTTTTCCTATGTTTCCTTTATCCTTCTTAACTTAAAACATGTTGCATCAGCCGGCTATCATTTTGAATCTGTGATGTTAGCTTCTCATATACTCGGGGACCAAAATTACTTAACTGGATCATAATGAAGATACATATCTTAGACTGGTATTTGTCTGAAATTGGCCAGTGTTCGGTACTTGTTGAAATATTCAACGAGCATAGACTGATCATTATCCAATAGGTAATTCGTAGGCGTGCAGCTTCATATAAGTACTGGTAAATAACCTTTTACTGCTGCACTATGAATATGGCTTTTGGATGAACTTGCTTTTACAAGCAATTATGTTCGCAGTTGCCTGCGACAAGAGAGAGTGTGAATACAGTCAGAACAGAGCTTCTGCTTTCGTCGGTAAGTAACGTGTTTTCATTTGAGCTTTGAATTAGGATTTATATTTTCCTTCGCCATTTCTGATTATGGTTAAAGCATATTGTATAAAGGGTTTGGGTCTTATTCGTACTCAAAAGGTTCCATCATTTTCCATGGTAATGGTCTCTAAGAATGTTCTGAGGCCAGGTTCATTCTGTCCTTAATGTAGGATTGGCAATTTCCCTTAGCGGACTTTGCTTGACCCGACCTTTTTACTTGCTACCTGAGTTTGGCTTGAGCAGGTACGTTATATTAAAATGATATCATTTTATCAACCTGACTTTAGCAGGCTCGACTTGTCAAGATCTAGTTAATGCAGATTTGATCTGTTAATTTTTGATCGTGTTGGAACTGTCAACCTTACTTTGATGTAATACACACCTAAAGAGTAGAGATTTGCGGATACCTTTGATATAAAAAAAAATTTGAGACACAAACTTTGACAGGGTGAATTGAAGGATCAAAATCCGATTAACACTCTTTTCAATTATATAGGAAAATAGATTCCAGTATCGATTGGAACACCCTTGATCTGCATCTGCTTGTACATCCATTTCCAGTTCTCAGGGGTCACCTCACCCCAATTGATCGTATCACAGACCCTCCACTACATTGACCCACTTCGCAGCATTCCTTTGATGTTAATCCCTTCACAAGTCCATACAAAAAACCACTTGCAAAGAGGTCCCCTGCTCCTGTAGCATCAATTGCCTTTGCTCCCCTAATTGCAGGAACTCGAACAGTCTGTCGAGTTCAAGAGAGTATCAAAACAAGATACCAATGGTAAGACATTATCTGACAACATGGGGTTGAAGATGCCGTTACGAACTCAATACTGACAGAATATAAAACTATCGACAGAAAACAAGAATTCTGAGAAAGCACAGAACAGACATGATGATAATACAGAGTTGTGAACATCCGAAATGGCGGCTTAAGAAGTTTGAAAGAAGAAATTTAGGTCACCTGCAAAGTTCATAGCTTTTTCCAGTATGGAGGATAAAGTTTGACAGAATCAAATAGATACTGACCTCCTCTCCGTGCTTCGCAATACAACCATCAGGACCTAAAGTCACTACTGCCCATTGGCAGTATTGTGCCAATACTTCTGCAGCAGTCCCGGGGTCAGTTTCTTTCCACCACTACAACCATTTTCAAGATAGATCAGCAACCACTAATTACGAACAGTATTAGACAAAAAATTTATCACGTAAATCTCTCTAGCCTCGATAGGTAAATCGGATAAGGAGACTGAATAGTAGTAGCTCATCAGCTCTCTTGCTTCATCTTCATTCGCAAAGCAAAGGTCTAGCCTCCTGACTCCAGTAGTTGTAGAAGGGGTAATCTAAAGTTCCTGACCATCTGGAAAATGGTAAGGAATTAAAGTAAGTATATCATTGCCAGATAGCTGGCTGTGAAACCTGTGGTTATGTGAAATACTAAACATAACGAAAAGCCTGGTGTTATGCAAAAATGACATCGGTTTTGCACACACGTTACGATGTCGGAAATCGTAGCTGAAACACAATGAAAATCAACCCAAAAAAAAAATTTATGGCGAAGTTCTGAGATTACTTCATCCTTCATTATCCAACCTAAATAGGTGAAACACAAGAAGACAACCTCCTTAAATCTGAACAAAAGAAAGCAAACTAGTCATAAGGATTGACGAATAACGAACCTCAAAGCTAGCCAAATCCATTGAAACGAATACATGCTCTTGTTTTGCTATCCGAATAGCTGCTTGGATAACTTCCAAGTCGAATATTCCATATCTAAGCATTAACCACTGGCACAAAATGCACTAACCATTTAGTACACAGAACGAAAACAAATCATCTACAACATAACATAGAGGAGTATTTATCACTTTTTATAGCTTGAGGTAAATTTTAATTCAACTAGATTGTGTAAACTTGGCTCAACCACAACAAGCCAAAGAAAAGGACAAGAAGGCACAAATGATTGTAAAAACAGGACCAAACAAGAACAAGACCAACAACCCAATGAAAGTCCTATTGATATGCGGAGTTTTGGAGAGGTCTAATAGTACATAACTTTATTTTTAACTAGTAAAAAGACTGTTTTCGATAGGATCAAACAAAAACAAGTAGCAACAAAATCAATTCCAGCTTAAGATCACCAACCTTAGAACCCTTCACATCCTCCCTGGTTATTTCGTCAGCCTAAAGGGAATTTAGAAACAGAAGCTCAGTAAGTCGCATGAGGTTATATTAATCCTGAAAAGCGTTGTCAAACACCTCAAAACTAGAAGTGACATAGAGGTAAGCAAAAGCATGCACCTGAACTTTAACAGCACTTGAGAGGCCGGGACGCATTGTCCGGTTACCCAGTGCATCTACGGGCAAACACACTGTTGCATACCATCCACGACAAAACTTATGAACTGTTTTAGTTAGGAAACACGCAAACTCTATGTGAAACAAAGATCACTGAGCAGTGTGTCCCTTCTTCAGCCTCAGTCTTGAGAGGTTCACTCCGTTAGAGCTCACGTTGTTAGACATTTTTGCCCCTAAGGGTAATTTTGTCAATTTCTCATTTAATAGACAGTTATTAATTGTAAATTGATTTTTAAATAAACTCTCGGATAAATTACGTCATTTGATTCAGATAAAGATAATAAAGTGGCCCAATAAATGATCTAAATTAATGGGTTAAAGTCCGAATAGAAAATGGATTCCTTTCAGTGTAGAACTGGACCGTATCGGCCTTGTGA
>JANZXP010000006.1:2093617-2107449 GCA_027576715.1 Erythroxylum flavicans
GAGGGGTGGGGACCGCTCTTGTATTTATAAGCGTTTTTCGATCCAACCGTTTTTTTTTCCCGTTTAAAAAAGAATATTTTTAGTATATTCTTTTTCACTTTTTATTAATAATTATTAAAATATTTTATAAAATTACCTCAACTTTACATTTCATCTATATTTTTATTCACAATATTATTTTTATTATATTTTTATATTAATAAATAATAAAAAATAAAAAGTTTAATTAAACTATAATTTATTATTTGATAATAATAAATAAAATAATATATCAAGTATATTGTACTATTTTATATTATTTAATTATAGTAAATGACAATATAATTACATAATATTAACCATCAAATTTTATTAAATTTTATAAATCAAAATAACAAAATAAAGAATTAAGGAATTAAAAAATAATGACCGAATGAAAGAAAAGAAGAAAGAAAAGATTGAGAGAGAAAAAAATTGAAAAATTAAAATAGATATGAATAGTAATGGAGAGATGCTCCATTGTCATACCACGTGGCAATGTAGCATCTCTCTTGTGGCATTGTAGCATCTCTCTAAAGTGGAGGAGAAAATATCGAGTTAATTTCTCCTTCGTTTTAATGCTTTTCCTATATTTTAAAGATTAGTTGAAGATGACTTAAGAATGTCTTATTAATACTTAGACCCCACTTTGGTGGTTTTTATGACCTTTTATATTTTTTTGGTCAATCAAGATTTCCCTAAAATCTTTTAAGAATTTTAAATATTAGAAGTTCAACCAATTTAATAAATCCATCAGTAAAAAATTTTAAACCATCTAATTTTTTTAACCTTTTATTATAATAGGAAGTGAAATATTATAGCAAGAAAAGGTTTGATTCATTAGGAAAGGAAGAGGCAAAAATTGGAACAAAAATAATTTTTGATTCATCGATCTTCAAAAAAGGAAATAAGCAAAGTTTCGTCGACAAGTGAGAATGAAAAATTCATGGAAAGTTACAATCCCCACCATGAAATAGTGCACCATCACTTCTTTATTGACGTTGTTTTCGACTAGAAGATTGAGAGCTAACTATCGAGACTTTAGACTATTCGAACATATACTTTGCGAAACGGTTCATACTTGTTTGTTATCAAAGGCAACAAGATCAAGTTGGCAAGGATTCCAATTTTTTCTTCATTTCTCTATTCATTTTTCTGATCACAGAGAAGTCCCTTTATCATTTTGTATAAATGTACTATTTTATTAGTAATTCTTGTTAGTTAAAAATTGAATAGTTTATCAATTAATCGATCAATTTTTACAAATTAATAAGTTATTTTAAACTAAAATAAATTGATTAAATTTTATTTAACAATTTCTTTTTTTAATTAAACTTTAAATTCTTTTATTGGTAAAAATAATCTCTTTCAATTATATTTCTAATTCTTTAATTTTATTTAATTGATTTTACGACAGTCTAATTTCAGATGAACTTTTTAAATCTTAAATCTCTTGTCTTATAAATTTAACTTTCGGTTCGATTTTTAAAATATTGATTAAATGTATTATAACCCACTAAAAATTATTTATGTTGAATTATAAATATTTTAAAATCATTAAAAGTTAAAGGATTCTTATAATTTTAGTTTCAAAATTAGTAAACAAGTATTTGCTTTTGTCCTATTTAAAAAATTTAAACTTTTTTGAGTAAAAATTAATAATTAATATGTTTAATAAGTTTAAATTGTTCCAAATTGAGGTCAAGAACAAGCTTCAATTTTTTAAAAATTTAACTTTTAAATTGAATTTTAATTTTGAAAAGATTGACTAAAATTTCAAAAGTTCAATCAGACTTCAACCCGATCCATCATGTTGTTTGGTCCCCTTTAGGAAGTTGGTCCGAATTGTTATTACGTTCCCCCGTTCTATTAGCATTTTCACTTCGCAAAGATGTAATTTTGTGTTGCTTCCAACGATCTTGGACTGCCCTTGAAAAGCATCAATCTTTGGATGATATAAAGAGCAGCGCTCTGGTGGGATCCTCATGAACGAAAAAAGATTGCAGTTGGCTTGATAATATGATTGAATTGCTCGGATTTATGCTCTCTATCAAGTATTGATTGGAGAATTAGTAAAATTAGAAGGTAGTATAGCCATTTGCATTCCCAGGAAGATGGAAGTAACAATCAATGGAACATATTGCATAATTTGTGCCAAAGGATAAAGATTCTGTAGCTATGGCATTCCGATGAGAGTCCTGAAGCAAGAAGCCATCAAATAAATGCACGTACTTTACCAACAGTGTCTAAATCTTAAGCATTAAGTATGGATTCAGAGAAGTGACCTTCAACCACCAAGTTCAAAAGTAACATACACCCATCATTCATAAAGACTGAAGAACTATGTACAGGCAAAGGATACAAGAAATGACTAAATAAACTTCCTATATACTGCAGTCCTCGTACGTAATTGCATAGTCACGGCCTAGGCGACGGTCGCTAGAGGTTAAAAGCATTGTGTTTATTAGTTGAATTCATTTCAAGATATCTGAATATGGTATCAGTAAGATTACCAAAATCATAGCAAAGTTAACACAACAGACACAAGGATCAGGAGAATATCAAAATATATGTTGGTTTAGAGGGTAAGTTTCGCCATGACAAAAGATTACGAGTTTGAAGATCAACCGAAAGAGTAGACGCAAAAGTTTAGAAGGATCAATGATTCTACAGCTAAACATGTTTGGTATTATTGGTAAAGGAAGTGATCCCTTATCCATGTTTTTGCACAAAACAACAAATGTTCCTCGAGGTAAAATCTCAGGATTCAAATTAAGAAATAATACCTCATGAAAAACCTTATTTTTCCTTGGGGGCTTTATCTGGTCGGATATTGTCAGGAAGAGTAATTTCAGGAGGTACTTCCCGAACAACACCCAACATCGAATCGTATTCCTCATCTCGTCGAGCAAATTTCTTCCGAAGAACTTTCTCAAACTCGATTTCATCAAAAGGTTTAGCATTCTCAGCTGCATGGACCTGTGCAAGATTGGAGTAATTGGTGGCTGACTGAGAAATAAAGGCTATCTCTTCATCAGTTAGCTTTCTTAGGAACTTTGCTGGGTTGCCTCCCCACACCTGAAAATTTACGATTATCAAATCACACTTGAGTGATTAGGCTGCAAAGGATCTGAATTGCAAAGTGACATATAAGGAACATCATCGGATAAAAATTGTCTTCAACTACTATATAGGGGGAAATATAGAAGTAGCTATTTCTATATCTTTTGTTCTAAATACTTCAGAAGCACTTTTAATAATTCTTACTAAACCATGGTGATTAATCACGCTATATATGTAAAGCACAATGGAAAAGCACCACAACAAATGAAAACCCTCCTGAAGAACAGTTTGGAGATTGCGGAAGGTTACCCAGAATGAACAGAGAAAAAAAAGTAGGTATGCGGCAGGGGGGCATTGTTTGTTGTGGTGGGGAGGAGGGAGTAACAGATTTACCTCTCCAGCAGGGATCGTTGTGTTCTGTCTCACAAGGGCTCCAGCAGCAACCATGCCATGTTTCTCAACAACAGAACCATCAAGTATTGTTGCGCCCATACCAACAAAAGCCTCATCCTCAACCGTACAGCCATGTAAAACAGCACTATGACCTTCAGAGATCCACTTTGAGATCAGTATAGATCAGAAAAGAAACATGCATCAGATTGATTAATATAAAAAACATTTCCAGTTGCTCATTGCTCACCTACAGTAACATTGTCCCCAATGATAGTTGGTAGCACCTTTCCGCTGAGATTTGATTTTGCCACATGCACAAGGGTGTTGTCCTGTATGTTAGTGCCAGATCCGACACTAATGCTATTCACATCACCTACAAACCAAGAATAACTTTTGTGACTACAGGGAAAGTAACAAGCATTAAGACTAAAAGAATGTCAATCTGGAACTTCCATTTCACCTAAGGAGAAACCTACAGCTGAATACATTTAGCAGGCAAGTAGAAGTGCACCCCATCGATCAAAGGATCTAAATAAACAACTCACAGATATGCAGTTTGAACTCTCTACAACTTTTTTGGATATGGGATAAGGATAAGTGAATATCAGGTAGAAATTGAGAAACATTCAAAACCAACAAGGAAAATGGTAAAAGGTGCAAGGGAAAAACCAACATCAGGGAATAAGAAATCTAACTTGTAATCTACAACTTGATGGTTCCCTAAGGAGAAAGAATATGGTGAGAAGGATAAATAACATCCTTTATATTAAATTTTACCATGGTAGGTATATTACCAATATAAGACCCAAAAATTAATACAAAATCAGCAGAAGAACAAAAACCCAAAACTTTAAACTTCAATTAAAATTCAATCGTATAGAAACTCCACGTCTGGAACTAAACAAAATTCAAATAGAGAGCAGAATTCTGTCGATTCAACTGACACGATATTGAACTTCTTAATAACAACTTTCTGCGCTAGAAATTTGTCTCTCTAATAAAAACAACCTCCCATGAGTAACCCAAGCAGTCAAAAAATTCAAAGTAACTTGAGATTCTTGGGAATTATGTATTCTGGCACGTACATCCCAAGCTTATGCATTAGAATTGCAGAAAGAAATATACTCGCTAAGATTATGATCATGGTAAATGTAAGGGCATTAAAGTTTCTCCCTACGTCAGGTCAAGCTGAATGAATCCATCAGCACAAGTTAATGATACCAATAGAGCCTAAGAAGTCTTATAAATATTACCTCTTAAAACACAACCATACCAAATAGATGATGCTCTTCCCACCTGAACATCCCCAATGATTGAAGCACTTGGTGCCACAAATGCATCCTTATCAACCACTGGAGCTTTGTCAAAAAGGTTCATTAGAGTTCGGTGTCTAGACACTGAAAATTTGATAACCATAACCGACGTTAGCAAAATTCAAAACACATTAGCTAATAAAAATAGTCCGAACTACAGAGGCACAAAGAAAATATAATCATCTAATACCAAACCAGCAAAATATAAAGTGAAAAAATGCAGCAAAGACTCCAACTTTACACAGTGATACTACTCCAATGTCTTCAAACGAAAAACAGTATCTTCCACAATTACATAATCCAAAAAACAACTTCTCCATTTAAGTAAAACCCCACGTTCAAAAAACCAATAGACAGCAAACTCCACCATTTCCAAGCTGGTATCTAAATTAAACAAAACCCCTAATCTAACACCCAGTAAAAGCAAAAGAACAGATTTAGTTGAACAGAAAATGAGGAGATTATCTAGGTTTAGACATGAGACTGGGATCTAGGGTTTAGGAGAAAAAAATGAGATATTTACGTTGCTCTTGAAAGTAGTAGTTGCCTTGGAGACGGCAACCGAGACGATCAAGGGCTTGACCCGTCTCGCGAATCCAGAATCCGACGGTGTATATTGCTCTACCAAGAGTTCCCATCTTTTGGTTGATAGCTCAATTTGATCGCCGGTTCAGTGCTGAATCGATTTGGAGGGCTTCAGTATCCGAGTAGGGAAAAAGGAGTGGTTTTTCCAAGGTTTTTGGGCCGTTGTCATATAAGTTTTGTCTATGGTTCCAGTTTGAGGTCAGTTTAATTTCTCATTTTTAACATTTCTTTTCTAACTTTGCACTTTATTCATAAACGACAACGAGTCCGAATCTACGAGTGAATGGTTCAAATTTTGAAGTTAACGTTAAACAGAATTAAGGATGTCAAAATTAGCCTGGACCATCGGGTCTGGCTTGGCCCAGTCTGTCGGGCTCGAGCTCGGCTCGTAATTTGGCCCTAATTGATCGGACCACGGGTCAACTATTACTTCTAAAACGACATTTTTTTGAAAGTTTTTTTTTAAAATGGCGGGTTAAGTCGGGCCACCATGACTCATTGACATCCGCAAAGAAAATTTATCAAAAAGTTAAATTTTAAAATATTTAATTAAATCTTGTTAAAAATTAAATAAAATTAAAATTTTTTAAAAATTTAAAAAGACTATTCTTATTTATTCAAAAAGTTAAATTTTAAGTGAAAAAAGGATAATTAAATAAAAATTAATTAGTTTAATTTAATTTATAAAAAATGAATAGTTATGAAAACTGATTGATTAATTAATAAACTATTTAGTTTTTAACAACAAAGATTATTAAACTAAATGAAATGGAAAAGTTAAAAATTTAATCAGAAAATTAACCGATACAAAATTTTTATTGTAAAACTAACCGAACCAATTAAGTTTTTAAAACATTAATTAAAAAATTATGAATGGGGTTGTTATTGAATCGAATCAAGTTTATATATTTTAGAGATCTCTGTCTAAACTTAAGGTCTAAACAAACTTGAGATTTGCGATTTGAGCTTGAACTTGAGCTTGATTATAATTAAGTGCTTAAAGCTCGATCAAGTCACACTAAGCTTAAAATTATATAATTATTATATTAAAATAAGCAAATAAAATAAAAAAATTTAGAGCTTCAAGCTAAAACTTTGAGTTTAAATTTGACTCAAAACTTTAAAAAAACTTAAATACCATTAATTCAAATTAAACTATTAACTTCAAATCAGATTGTTGAGTTTTGAATTTATATTTAAACTTAGCCTAATTTAAATTTTAATTAATTCAAACTTGATCTGGTAATTGAATTTTGAATTAATACTTAAACTTAGCCTAATTTAAAGTTTAATTAAGTCAAACTAGATCTGTTAATTTTAAATTGGTCAGGTTAGAAATTTAAAATTAGGTGAAAATATTTTATACTGTAATATGTAATAACTTTGGTTTGAAATTGTGATCATTTATAATTATAGTAAAATATAAAAAAGAAGTAATTACATTGTGTGAAATATTTCTTTTTTCGTTTAAAAGGGAAAGAGAAAAGTACATGTTGGTAGTTGCACAAAATGAACGGCAACTTTGACAGTTAACAAAGGATTAGTTTCTTATTAACTTCCGTCGGTTTTTTTTGTCCTAATATAAAAGGAGGATTAAGGGGGTGGAAATGTATAATCGCATTCACTGCAATTATAGAGGAACACTTCCTTCATTCTTCCTCAGGTGAAGCAAACCATCAAGGCTTAGAGTTTGGAGCGTGAATTAAACGGTGACTCTAGTAGCTAACCGTGAAACGTGGATTAGTAAATAGCAAATCGATCGATTGCTTTCACACTAAAGTTAGTTCTTATAATTCTACAGTACACTAAAGAGAGCTCCCGCATAGCCTCATCTTCCCAACACCCATGGCGTCATCACATAAAATCCTATTCAACTCCTCAGGTGGGACCTCCAGATCATGAAAACCTCTTTCCATCGTTAGTGCATAGGTCGCCAGAAAATCTACACACTTATTTCCCTCACAATATATATGAGCCAAATCCACTTGTCAATCTCTGCTGAGGATCATATGGATATGTCTAAGAAATATGGTATTAGCATTGGGTTGATAATCATCTTGGGTTAAAAGATTGATTGCTAAAAGATAATCGATGTCCAGTTTCACACGACGGAATCCGCAGTCCCATACCATATTTAATCCATCCGTTATAGCCCAAAACTTTGCATGGAGAGATGTACAACACCCAATGTTTCGACAACCCCCTCTGATCCAGCATCCATCAGAACTATGAAGAAAAGACCCTACTCCTACTTATCCGGATGCCCCTTTAACAGCACCATCACAATTTAAAGAGACCCGGCAGCTCGGGGGTTTCCTCCACTTAATGTTGCATGCTTCTTTCCTACCACTAGTGCTTTGAATGCATTGCAAAGTGTACCTTGTCTTCATACTGAAATCCGAAAGCATTTTTTACCTCCTCTGCAAGTTGAAATGCTTGAATAAGCTCATTGAAAAAGATATGTTTGTTGCGTGCTTGCCATAGTTTCCAGCAGGTAAGTCCAAACAACGAGGCACACTCTCCACTAGGAAAAGGGGTGGTCATACGTCCTTTAAGATTCTGAATCATCCATTCAGCAAAATTATTGTTCATGAACTGAGCCATTTGACGTGACGGGACAAAGATCTTCTAAACATCCCGTGCCAGCTTGCAGCTTCTGAGTATATGATCAACATCCTCTTTCTCGTCGCCACACAAACTACAAGCTTCATTTTATGTTATGCGTCGTTTAACACGTTCTTTATTAGTGAGGAGAGCTCCATGTAACACTAACCAGAGGAACATACGAACTCGATGATCCCCCTCGAGCTTCCAAATTACATCCCACTTGTTGTCTTGTAAATCCTAGATGTTGGCCATTATCAAATCATAGGCTAATTTGACAGAAAAGTATCCATTGCTCGTCCCATCCCAGAAACAGTTAGCATCTCCACCCTCCTAGCTTGGTGGCTTAGTTCCTATAATAATAGAAAAGATTTGGTCTAGAAAATCTCGGTTCAAGAGATTACATTCCCAATTGCCATCAAGACCAATAAAGTTACAAACTGGAAGAGCAAGCTCTTCCTCTGTGACATCCCGGCTAGCAAGAAGTTTGAGAGGCTCCACATTGGCAAGCAAATTGTTAGCCTAGAACTGAACTTTACTGCCATTACCAATCTCCCATCACGTGCCCAGCTCCAAATCAAGCCATATTCTCTTAATATTAGGCCAAAGAAGGGATTCGTTTTGGTTATTACGAGACAGGCCTTTAAGATCCTTCCATTCGTACTTGCATCTCAGTACTCTAACCGCTTCGTGGCAAGAGTAAGCCAATTTTTATTAGGAAAGCGTTATTTTGAGGCTTAAGCTTCTTAATGCCACAACCCCCATTACATCACAGTTGGCACATATCCTCCCATCTTACCAGATTCACCTTTCGTGACTCCTCGGTATTACCCCAAACAAAGGCTCTGATCAATTTTTCAATACGATTACAAGGGCTATTTGGTAGTTTTGTAGTTTGCATGGCATAAAACGGAAGGCCTTGTAAGACCGAAGTAGCTAAAGTAATTTGCCCTGGAAGAGACAAGGTCTTGGCAGCCCAACCCGAAAGCCTTTGTTTAACTTTCTCCTCAATATAAGTATAAGTATCACGGTTAACTCATTTATCAGAACCCCTAAGTATTTACCCAAGTCAACAGTCTGAATAAAACCTAACTGATTGCTGATCCATTCCGCACATGAAACCTGGGTACTTTTAGAGAAAAGGATCTGGGTTTTATTGTTATTAACCTTGTGTCCAAAGCTGATACAAAAATCACTCAAAATTTTCTTTATGAGTTGAACTTGAGAAATCTTCGTAGTTCCAAAAAGAACCAGGTCATCTGCAAAAAAAATGTGGGATAGGGGGCTCAGTTCTCCCAAGTTTAATTGGTTTCCACCTCTTATCTCCTACTGCTTTGATAATTGCTTGAGACATGCACTCCATGCATAACAGGAAGATATAGGTAGAAAGGGGATCTCCTTGACGTATACCTCTAATTGATGAAAATTCCTCCATTTTTTACCCATTCCAAACCACTCGCATTTTACAAGTAGTTATACACAACATGATCACTTTAACAAATTTCTCTGGGAAGCTAGCATTATAAAAGGAATCTTCGATAAAATCCTATTGCAATCTATCATATGCTTTTTCAAGATCAACCTTTATTGCCATCCAACCCGTTGCACCCCTTTTATTCCTCATTAAGTGTATGACTTTTTGGGCAATGATGATATTATCCGATATATTCCAGCCCTCAATGAAACTTGCTTGATTTGGAAGAATCATGTCAGGTAGGAGTTTTTTAACTCTATTGGTAAGTACTTTTGTAACAACCTCGTAAAGGATTGTACAAAGGCTAATTGGTTTGAACTCTATAAGCCTTTCAGGATTGCCCACTTTGGGGATAAGAGTTATTAATGTTTCATTCAGATCTGGCTCTAAGATCCCCTCCTCAAAATCCTGATTGACCATGTTACATAGAGAAGAACTGACAGTCTCCCAATGGGACTGAAAGAAAGCAGCATGGATGCCATCAATTGCTGGAGCTTTGAGGGGTTTCTTTGCAAAGAGAGCATGATGGACTTTGTTATTCGTAACGTAAGCTTCAAGCCGTCGTCTACTATCAACATTTAGCTAAGGAAAAGCTCCCCTACACTTATACAAATCAACCACCACATCATCCCTAGAATAAAAGTTTATGAAAAAAACATATGCCCATAATTTAAGCGTCCTGTCGTGAGAACACCACTCTCCATCATCACCTCTCAAGGATACAACTCTCTTCTTTCTACTTCTTCTCATCACCTTTGCATGATAATACTTTGTATTTCGGTCTCCAAAATTTATCCAATCACATCCAGCATGTTGAGCCCAGGTAAAATTTTCTTGTTCACAAATAACTTCAAATTCTTTTTTCAGTTCAATTTCAAGATGAGCCAAATAATTCGAAGCGTCAGATTCGAGTTGTCTTTAAATGCCACCAAGCTGAGCTAGAACTCATTGTTTCCTTCTCGTAATGCTCCCAAACACCTCATGGTTCTAGATCGTAGCTTTATTAGTGAAATTACGAATTTTCTCTACCATGGAGTTACCCTCAACCCAGATACTATTGACAACACTATTAAAAGAATCCGAAGTCTCCCACGCAACAAGATAGCGAAATATAGGTTGACGTTGCAAATTATTATCTGCTCGGTGGACTTAAATGACTAAGGGTTGATGGTCCAAATACAATTTAGGAAGATGCTTCACTACAATAATATTGAATTCCAATACCCAAGAGATGTTCCCAATAGCCATGTCAAGTCGTTTCATAAGAGTACCACGTCTCCACGTAAACTTAGGTTCACTATAGCCTAGATTCATCAACCTGGTATCAAGCATAAACTTTTAGAAAACTTCGCACCCTTTAGCTATGCCATGAGCCCCACCAACTCTTTCCTCACTGCTCAGTATTGCATTAAAATCCCAACACAGACCTAAGGCTCATTTACTACTTCAGCTACTTGACAAAGATCCCTCCAAAGTTCCTTTCTCAACAACTGGTTAGGACTTCCATAAATGGCCGTCAAAAGAAAGGATCTATTCTCATCCACAGTTGTAATTCTGGTATGAACAAACTGTTGATGATTGTAAATAACCAGCACATCAACTTTTTTTTCCCATAGTAACCAAATGCCTCATGAGAACCCTCTGGTTTCAATCCTGTGAGAAAACTCATATCCAGTTCAACGAATAACCTGTCAGCTTTCATCCCTGAGATACGAGGCTTAACCAAAATCAGAATAGCATATCTATTTTCAATAGCAAAATGCAAAAGAGTTTGCATAAAGTTTTTATTAGCTGCCCCCCTGGCAGTTCCAAACAAGAATACTTAAATCCATAAAAGTAAAGAAAAGAGGAGAAACAATCAAACTTGTATCCTAGATCCCTCAGGATCTTCATTGTCACTATCTTGGTTGGACTCATTGTCCTGAGTATTCGAGCACACATCCTTGTTAACTGGGTTAAAAGGAGTGTCTTTAAAAGCCTCCGTTGCATCTTTTGAGAGAGCCTTATATGAAGATTTTTTCCAGACTTTTAAAGTTTTTCATTATGGAGGATTGCAACCTTACTCTATAAGACGTGTGTCTTTTAACAGGTCCTTTAGGCACTCTGATTTCCTTTTCTAGTGCCCTAATCCCTAAAGTGCCCACTGGTTCTGAAACAGTCATTATTTATTCCCTCCTAACATTGCTCATGTCCTCCAGAGCTGTCCTATCCCTTCTTACTTCCACAACTGTGTGTTTCTTTTGGTCTAAAGACGTTTGCGTTTTGAATGTTTTAAAGGTTGTGGAGCTAAAAAAGAAGTCACTGGTTCGAGTGTTCTTTTCTAAGTCTAAATTCTCCCCTGAGCCTATTTTGCTGTGCCTTGATCATGAGGGTCGTCCCTACTACTCTCACCACAATACATCGTAGGTATCATCTTTTTTAGGCTTAAAACATCATCGTCAAATCCAGAGCCCTATTGACTTTCTGGATGTTGATACTATTGTCCTTTTGCACTTTTTGCTTTCCATTATTAATTACAACTTTCTCCCTATATTATAGGCCCACACTAGTTTTAGTGGCAATTGTACCACGTGAGCCATCTTTTCCCCCTCTCATGCCTGCACTCTCCTCTGCAAGTGCAAGTTCCTTAACCACATAATTTTGAACCACATTCTTTGCTACAAAATCTGCCGTTATATCCTCCTTCTGATCGTCATAATCATAAAGCACATTATAGCGAGATCCTCCGTACCGATGTGTATCACCCGAATTATGCTCTTTCTATTTTGATTGTTTATTTCCATTTTCGGGATATTAAGCCATCATCTATGGGCCGTAAATGGGTTTTGATGGTACCAGAGTTTGTTATCCTTTGACCAACGATTGAAACGCCATTAACGAGGTGCTCTCCATCTCCAATCTTAGGGAAGAGATAGCTACTGTGATCTGTTCTGTTGTTTTTTGGTTCTCAAGATGAGTCTTGCATTGGTCCTTAGTATGGCTATATCTCCCACATCTAAAGCATATCATTGGAAGCCCTTCATACTCGAGCTGATATAATTTTTCGTCCACCTTAATCACAGGGATAAGTGGTTGCGCCAAATCAATAAGTACAACAATCCTTGCGTATTTTTCCCTTCCTCTTGCCTCCGTTGTGTAATCTTATTTTGACAACTTGTCTCAACAGCTTGCCAATAGCCCTTAAAGTACCCTTATGATAATATCTGAAAGAAAGCTCAGGAACTCTGACCCACCCCATTACCTTAGAGATTGTCGCTGTAGCCTAATCAAACTTAGGAGACCAAGGTTGCACCATAAGATAAGGCCCAAATATCATCCAAGGTCCTCCTGTTAACACCTTTGTGTAATCATCTATTACTGTAAAGGTTGCCAAGTAGAACCCGCCTTCCAAATCCGCAAGTTCAAAGGAACCCTTTAATTGCCACTACTTCGGAAGCTTCCCCAGGAGATCTCCATATTGTATATTCTTTCCTAGCAACTTCAAAAAAAGAGTTTTCTCCATCCCTTGGCGTATATGATCAGAGAAAGTAATCGTGGGTGTGAAGCCTTCTTTTCCAATCGTATAATCACTCTCAGTTATCTTAAGCTCCTCCCTAAAGTCTCCTTGCCCATTAGCGAGCAACTTATTCTTGTACGAGTAATTTATCACATTCCCCCTCCAATCTGACAGTATTAGAGTCATTCATTACGGTTTTCATCGTCACTTCCTACGTTGTACTCTCAACTCCCTCACGTATCCAAATTTTCTTGGTGGATCGTATGCTATCCTCCGCAAGCGGCGGTGCTTTCTTTCTCATTTTTTTTTGCTTTTCACTAATTTGAAATGTTTCTTTAGTTCTTCGTGAACTCATTCTTACCCATTTCATCTAATCCGCTAATTAAAAGTCATAAACTTCAATTTGTATAAGGTTGATATCAATTTTTAATTTTTTTAACATATTAGTTTTAAATGATAAAATTTATAAATAATACAATAAAAACTGTTTTAATAAAGAAATATCTTTTTAAGAAAGAAAGTGAAGTTTGGAACTACCATTAATCTTATTATTAATAATTTATTCAAAATATATAATTTATAAATTATTATTTTCTAAAACCCTTTTAAGTTAGACTCATAGAAATGTGTAAATAACAAAATGCTTAAATATCAATGTTTTAAAATTTAGACCAGAAGTTAAATTGACAAAACAATAAATTTATAGTATAAAAGGTTCATCAGATTTAATTAAAAAAAAGATATTGTTAAATAAAAATTAATTGGTTTATTTTATTTTATAATAATTTATTAATTTATAAAATTGATCAATCAATAAATAAATTGATTAATTTTAAACAATAAAAAATATTGAAATGAAACAGGACAACCCCCCCCCCCATCCTAT
>JANZXP010000006.1:2107549-2118626 GCA_027576715.1 Erythroxylum flavicans
TTTTTTTTCAGAGATCAGATCATTAAATGTCAGGTTATGATCATCTGTTCTCTGCAGAAGAATCTAAAATGTTCATACCAAGTAAAAATTGATTTCTTAAGATAATTTGTAGCTCTATTCTTTAGTTTATTTAGAGACAAGAATCATCGCAATTGGAGCTCTACGAATTAGTATATCATCAAAATACTGAAGCATATTCAGTAAAATATCCAACTTATACTCTTCCAACCGATCCCCTCACTTTGATTCAATCAATATTTTTCAAATTAATACCAAAAGCTATAAATTTTTGTAGAGAGATAGAAGAATGTGTTAGGAATCTAATGCTTAAAAATCAAGTCATTTGAAGGTCGGACGACAAAGTTATGGTCAAAAGAGTGAAACATGTTCAGGCTGGGGGAAGAAACCTGCGGGTCGTGATCGCGACCTTCGTCGCTATCGGAACTTGGCGCACCCCTGCGAAGGTCGCGGTTTCAACTTGGCACGCCCCTACGAGGGACGCGATCGCGAATTTCCTCTTCTCTCTTTTCTTCCTTCGACTTGTCTTAGTAAAAAGGACATAACTTTCACTACAAGTATCAGATTAAGGTCGTTCAAAGATTGTGTTGAAGAGGACTTCCAGACTTACAACTTCTATGAAGACCTCAGAAACAAAATTTTCTTCTAGAATGGCTAAAAGTTCAAATCAATGCAGATGTCCCGAAAATCCATCCTATGCAGCATCACAAACTTCTCATAACCATAACTCTCAACTCCGATATCCAAATATTTCATACTATATAGCGTTGAAAAGCTAGAAAGATAATCTACAACTCTCAAGAAGACAACTTTGTCTAATTCTACCTATATCGATCCAGTTTATTCCTTAAAGTTTCATATTACATTTTATCCTATTCTTTGTTTTCCATTTATCTGTTCACATATATTTCTAATACAAATTTCATGCTTATTTTATAAACTATCATGCTTAATTCAAAGAAAAATTTTGGGGGCCAACAGTATTAGCATTGGGTTGATAATCATCTTGGGTTAAAAGATTGATGCCAAAAGACAATCGAAGACCAGTTTCATATGGCGGAATCTGCAGTCCCATGCCATATTTAATCCATCCGCTATAGCCCAAAGCTCTGCATGGAAAGATGTACAACACCCAATGTTTTGACAACCCGCTCTGATCTAGTGTCCATCAGAACTACGAAGAAGAGATCCTGCTCCTGTTTGTCCGGATGCCCCTTTAACAGCACCATCACAATTTAAAGAGACCCAGCAGCTCGGGGGTTTCCTCCACTTAACGTTGCATGCTTCTTTCTTGCCACTAATGCTTTGAATGCATTGCAAAGTGTACCTTGTCTTCATACTCAAATCCGAAAGCATTTTGACTTCCTCTGCAAGTTGAGACGCTTGAGTGTGCTCATTGCAAAAGATATGTTTATTGCATGCTTCCCATAGTTTCCAGCAGGTAAGTCCAAATATCGAGGCACACTCTCCACTAGGAAAAGGAGTGGTCATACGTCCTCTAAGATTCTGAATCATCCATTCAGCAAAATTATTGTTCATGAGCTGAGCCATTTGGCGTGATGGGGCAAAGATCTTCCAAACATCCCGTGCCAGCTTGCATCGTCTGAGTATATGATCAACATCCTTTTTCTTGCCGCCACACAGACTATAAGCTTCATTATCTGTTAAGTGTCGGTTAACACGTTCTTTATTAGTGAGGAGAGCTCCCCATAACACTAACCAGAGGAACACACGAACTCGATGAGCCCCCTCGTGCTTCTAAATTACATCCCACTTGTTGTTTTGTAAATCCCATATGTCGCCCATTATCAAATCATAGGCTGATTTGACAGAAAAGTATCCATTGCTCGTCCTATCCGAGAAACAGCTAGCATCTCCATCCTCCTGGCTTGGTGGCTTAGTTTCTGCAATAATAGAAAGGATTTGGTCTGGAAAATCTAGATTAAAGAGACTCCATTTCCAATTGCCGTCAAGACCAATAAAGTTACAAATTGGAAGAGCAAGCTCTTCCTCTGTGATATCCCGGCTAGCAAGAAGTTTGAGAGGCTCCACATTGGCAACTCAATTGTCAGCCCAGAACTGAACTTTACTGCCATCACTAATCTCCCATCGCAAGTTCAAAGGAACCCTTTAATTGGCACAGGTTCAGAAGCTTCCCTTAGAGGTCTCCATATCGTATATTCTTTCCCAGCAACTTCAAAACAAGAGTTTTCTCCGTCCCTTTGACAAAAAGCTAGCTTATATGATCATAGGAAGTAATCGTGGGTGCAAAGCCTTCTTTTCCAATCGTATAATCATTCTCAGTGATCTTAAGCTCCTCCCTAAAGTCTCCTTGCCCCTTAGCGAGCAACTTATTCTTGTACGAGTAATTTATCACATTCCCCTCTCTAATCTAACAGTATTAGAGTCATTCATTATGGTTTTCATCGTCACTTCCTACGTTGTACTCTCAGCTCCTCACGTATCCGAATTTTCTTGGTGGATCGTATACCATCCTCCGCAAGTGGCGGTGCATTCTTTCTCTTTTTTTTTCCCGTTTTTCACTTATTTGAAATGTTTCTTTAGTTCTTTGTGAACTCATTCTTACCCATTTCATCTAATCCGCTAATTAAAAGTCATAAACTTCACTTTGTATAAGCTTGATAACATTTTTTAATATTTTTATTTTTAACATATTAGTTTTAAATGATAAAATTTATAAATAATACAAAAAACTGTTGTAATAAAGAAATATCTTTTTAAGAAAGAAAGTGAAGTTTGGAACTACCATTAATATTATTATTAATAATTTATTCAAAATATATAATTTATAAATTATTATTTTTCTAAAACCCTTTTAAGTTAGACTCATAGAAATGTGTAAATAACAAAATGCTTACATATCAATGTTTAAAAATTAGATTAGAAGTTAAACTGATAAAACAATAAATTTAAAATTTAAAAGATTCAATAGATTTAATTAAAAAAGATATTATTAATTGATTTATTTTATTTTATAAGAATTTATTAATTTATAAAATTGATCAGTCAATTAATAAATCAATTAATTTTAACAATAAAAATTATTAAAATAAACCAAACAAAAAATTAAAAATTGAAAAAAGAAACTGTTTAAAGTTTTAATAATTCAACCAATTTAGTTTTGTAATCTTTATTAACTCTCACAATTTAGAATATCGAAGTTAAGTAATTAATGTTCTTATTCTAACATTTAATCGCTCAGCTCTTGTTCCGATTCGTTTTCATCATTTCCCCCTTTGGTTATCGATGACAGAGTAAGCAAACGATCAGGTAGATGTTAATATTAAGGAGCTGTTTGTTTTCTTGGAAAAATTAGGGAAAAACATGACATCTTAGATTCTCAAAACTTGTCATTGCAATGTTCCCGATATATTATCTTTATTGGTGGGATAAGAAAATAATGAGATGGGCAGTGTAAAAATTCTTTCTTTTCTTCTTGGTACTCGTAAAATTCAATCTTTCTTTCTGAAACTCTTGGGCACGAGTTTGATTCCGTTGTTTTGTACAGTTGCAGGCAGAATTTTGATCGTTAATGGAAGGAGTTGGGGGCGATGTAACTCCACAGTGGCACCGCGGGCAAAATGAAGAAGCGAATTCTCGAGGGCATTTCAATACTATCTCGATCGATCTACTCCACATATTATCCACTGGTGGCTAGGAACTGTTGCAGCTGCAACTATTTACGTGTTGCGGGTTTACTATGCAGAAGGGTTTTACATTGTGTCCTATGGTCTTGGAATTTATATATTGAATCTTTTGATTGGGTTTCTGTCACCAAAGGTTGATCCAGGGCTTCAAGTTATGGATGGGGCGGCTCTGCCAACTAAAGGATCGGACGAGTTCAGACCCTTCATTCGTCGTCTTCCCGAGTTCAAATTCTGGTAAACATAAGAATCCTTCCTGCCACTCCCATGTTTCATGACCTTATTGTTTGAACAAAAGGAATTTGAAACTTTTCAAGCTGTTGTTAGTGCTTTTGTAAGATTGCGAATGGGATCTGGTAAAATGTTCAAAGCTGGATATGCTAGATGGAAGAGACAATTCATTAGATAATAGAAGCTTTTGTCACAGACATAGCTTTTTGAAGAACAATCTGTGCTATAGTCATTGTCCTAATTTGTTATTGTCATCTATTGGATCGTAAGATCCTGGACTCAATTAACATGAGTTGTTCTTGTTCTTGTTCTTCTTGCTGTGGTTTCAGGTACTCCATCACTAAGGCTTTCTGTGTGGCATTTCTGATGACATTTTTCTCTGTGTTTGATGTTCCCGTCTTCTGGCCCATTTTACTATGTTACTGGATTGTTCTGTTTGTCCTAACAATGAAGCGTCAAATCATGCACATGATCAAATACCAATACGTTCCATTCAGCTTTGGGAAGCAGGTGAGATCCTTGAAAAGTTCTGTCCTGACCATTTCATTTGCCAAAAGTAGCGGTGAGCGAAAAAGGAGCAGCCTGGGATATTGGGCAGTTTTGAGAGCTTTTTCGTTACCGAAATCTCTTTGTAGCTATTGGCGTATGCACATTGCATTTTTGTCTTGCTCATTAAACGAACTGACTCTTCCTCTTTATTATTTTATTAGTTAACAGACCTATGCTGGTAAGAAACTTGCAAGAAGTAGCAAAGGCTCAATGAATGATTGAAGCTTTATGGTCTCTGGTGCTAGTCTTCCAAGTCTGCTGATTCTTAGTTTCTAAATGATGTGTATGTCAGATAAGTGTACAAGATCCCCCCATACACACCGAACATTCCATTCTGTTTTCTAATGATTAAGGTTTTGCTTGCTGTATTCTTTGGTTCAAGTTCATTTAAGTACGTTAGCTTGTGATACTCTTTCAGATTTTTCTTTTCTTTCTTTTAAATCTTGCAGGTCATGAACTACTGTATTACCTTTCGTGTCTGAAGGTGTTTGAGCTGTCAGTTTGAAGGATCTGTTGGAATATAAATGAGAGTTTATCCCAGATTGAAAGAATATAAGGCCTTGAGCATGTATATAAGCCTAGTGAGTTACTCCTCTTATCACCAATTAGTTTTAAGATGGAACCTCATTTGAGCTTGTACGTGCTCAGTTTATTTAGGTCCAATTATATAAAATTTAACAGGATCATATCTGCATTTTTTAATTACTTGAAAGCCACTTGCTAATCCTAGTTATTAAGTTGTTGTTGTCAAATGTTCACCTGCCATTCCACTGTCAATCTTAGTTTCCTTTTCCTTGTTGGCCAATCAAGATGTTCATGACCAGGAAAGTTCATCCAAACTTTTCTTTTCATCTATAACTGTTAATCTGCCACTTTGGTCTATCAAAAATAGCTTCTTTATTAATAAGAGTAAGGTGGTGTAATATAAGACTTCTTTAGATTTTGCGTATCAACCAGACTATTATCGAGTTATTGTTGTTTTTTTAAAAGTTGTTATCAGTGTTGTTGGTATTGTTAATCTGCTAATTTGAGTACAAATTGGAGATTGCATGTGTTGTATATGCTAATGTACACGGATATGCAATTTTGGAGAGTCTCTAAAAACATACGAACATCTTTGGAACTTCTGTAGTGAACACGGTCTTGTACTAGGTCGTGTTTTCTTTGGCACGTAGAGACGAAGACACAAGCAAGAGCATGGTCGGAACATGGATTTGTTGAAATGGGAAAAGAGTTTCCAAAGAATGCATGGCCTAAAACTTGGCATGTCAAAGCCCATATCCATATGCAGGATAGATGCATAAAGAATGTGGCCTAAGACATGTTCGGGTTTGAATCCTGTTTAAATGGGGTACTTTATTTAGAAATATGATTTTTTGGTAAAATTGAAGCTATGAGAAAATTATAAATCTTGTTAGAGTCGTATTTAAAATAAATTATAGCAAAAAATTATAATAATTTTTATTTGTAGCTTACTTAAGGCCTTATTTAGTTGAGGGGTTGATGATGGAATGGGATGGAGCGTAATGCATTTTCATCATTTTGTTGAGGGTTTCATAATAGAATTGAATGGAATGGAATGGAAGCGGAAAGTTTCATATTACGTTCTATTCCATCTTAAACAGTGAAAATAAAAAACCTCCGATTCGGGGGGTTTAGGATAGATAGTAAACTAATAAATACATACTATCTAATATATCCTCAATAATTTTTTTAATAACAATTATTTCTTTTAACCGTAACTCGCTTTTTTTCAGACTCATTTATTAAGGTCTATAAGCTTATCACCCTCAATAATAATTTTATATTATTAATAAAAATTGTATATAATTAATAAATAATAAATAATAAATAAAATTTTTATTAATAAATAATAGAAAATATATTTAAAAAATTAATTTTTAATTGTTTGTATATCTTTCTATATAAATAAAAATATAAATAAATAATTTTTAAATATAAATCACATATAGTAGAATAAAAATTATTAAATAATTAATAATAATATTTTTATATAATTAATAATAAATTATATATATTTAATAATAAAATAATAAAATATTTAAATAGAAAATATATTTAAAAAATTATTTATCCACTGTTTAAGTTACAACCGTGACTTTTTAATTGGATATGATTTCTGTTTTAAAATCATAATATTAAATTTTTTGCAATAACCATTTTAATATCAGAGATATAATAGTCATTTATTATACATTACATTCCATTAATCTTCCAAACAATATTTCACTACATTACGTTATGAACTCTTCCATATCTCCAAAACAACTTTTCACTATATTACATTTCATTCCATTATAAACTATTTCGTTTCGTTTCATTTCATTACATTTTATTTCATTTATTTGACATCCAACTAAACAGACTCTTAGAGTAAAATATCAAAATTTGACGGCCCTTTAATACAAAATTAATCAATGCAACTCCAACCTGAATGATCATAACTATTACATGACATAGGATATTTGTTGGATTAGTAATTAGAGATGGTGATTTTTTTCGTGTACCGTCCAAAGTTAATAAATTCGGGAAACTTTAGTCTAACTTAACCTGAAACTCGAATATGTCAAATAAAATGATATCATTTTTAAATTTTAAATTTAACAAAATTAATTAGATTTAGTCCGTACCAGTAACTTTGACCTGTGGTTATTTCCTGATGAAAATTTTGGTTGCTGAAGCTGATAGTTCTATCTGATACAGTCAACAGGTTAGGTACAGTTTGTAGTATGAGTGTGCATATAAACTACACAAGAAGCTTCCTACATAGCAGGGAAAGTATCCAACAAGCCAATGGCATGCCAGATAAGTTCTTAATCATTTTCCAACTGCTATAACAACCCTCCAACAACCGAAGAACAAAACATCTGAGATACTTTTCAATGGAAAGAATCAAAATATTACACGTTAAACATGGCCAGCTAAGGTGAGGAAGATAAGAGAAGTCTGCTATATTTGTCTCTTGCAGCCACCTTAAAAGTTCTATTTAACTTTATCTAACTCTATCTGTCATCTACAGCAGCAAAGGAGTGGGAGAACTTTTGTTCTGATATTCTTCTTCTGGGCTGTCCTCATCATAGTCACTCCTACGCTTATTCTCTTGTCAGAGTCTTCAAAGCCTGAAATGGGTTTCAAAGGTCAGAGCTGTTGATTAAGAGACAAAAGCACGGTTCACTAGAAAATTTTATCTGTGAGATAGCTTCTCATTGTTTCTTTTAAGGGCTCATGAACATTGTTTTCTGGTTTACTTTAGTGGAGAAGAGTGGAGCGAAGCTGAGGAAAGTGATGGATTACACACACAAACTTTTGAGGGTTGAAGCACCAGTTCAGGCACCAACACCTGCTTCAACACCAGAAACTGTAATTTTGCAGATAGCAAAAGGCCATTTGAGAAGGTTTCCGAGACGAAATGAGACGGGTGATTAAACTTGTTCCAGGTACATGTTGATGACACTGAACATTGAGTTCAAAATACAAATTTGTTTCAACATTTTGTGAAGAATAACCGCACAGATTCAGAACCTATAAGCTTGTACACTTGTTACAGAAAAACAATTGAATCAGAAAACTTCTGTGTAAGTAAAATTTCTGCAACTTTAATGAGATTGAAAGAAGACATGCATGGAGTTCAATTCCTACTAATGTTATATAGCTCATTGAAGATTGCAAATGAGAATCCACCATAACTTGTTTAAAAGGTGGTTTCATTTTAAAATTACAAGGAGACATACACATTTCCATTATTGTCAGGACATATCAGGATACCAAGTCCTAAAACAGCTATTGCGGCTTTCTTGATTGGTTCCAACTAACTAAACTAATGATCAAAATCTTCCTTCCTTGGCATCTCTCAGACGATGGACAACGGATGTGTAATTGATAAGGAAACAGAGAGATCATTCAAGAAAGTAGAAAGGAAATGATAAAATTTCCAACTTTATTTATTTAAATCTGACATATTTTAAAGCAACACGTAAGCATTACATGATAGTTACTAATGAACAGGACAGAACAGGTCTGGAACAAACACTCTCCTATGAAGAACATTATTGCTTATTGTGATCTTAAACTGTACTGGGGCAGATTTCCAGTTGCTCATACTAACTTATCAAGCAAATCTTCCACAGTAGTGTATTTGACATCTGGGTATAGCTCAGAGGCCTCCACACCCCAAGATGGATGAATCTCAAAGTTGGTCTGATCACCCTTCACAAAGACTGAATGGTGAATTGACGGAATAAAATTGACAGGAACTGGAGTCTCTGCAACAAATATGGAAAACAATTACACCGAACAGAAACAGAGTAACAGAGAGTGTATATGTACAAATTTCATTCAAGTTCTGACTCACCTTGGATGATCTTTAGAAATTGATCTTCAGGCAAATAGGTTTTCTCCAAGGTTTTGCCTATCTTCTTCTCCCACAGAGCAACCAGCTCATTGTAGCTATAGATGTTCTTAGCAGGTCTAATGAGGAGGGTCTTGTTCAAGGTTCTGGGGTCATCTACAGCTTTAATGGTATAAGTTGCAATGTCCTCTTCATTGTTTAAAACGGCTGTTTATATAAACCAAAGCCAACAGTTTGAGACACTATATACAGAAGTTCCCAGATTCTGGGAAAATGACTAGTGATCCTACCGTATAGCTTACATACCCTTTGGATTACCATCTCCAAGAATGGTTACTTTGTCTCTAGGAGGAGCAGTAAGTCCTGCCTGTCCCAATGTGGGGATGAAGCAGCCAGCGAAAAAGTTGGAAGCTACGTAAGTGAACGGAATTCCTGCTGCTTCAATGGCTCGTCGAATTTTGGCCTTTACTTCGAATGTGGATTTGGCTGGTTCAACCGCATGAACATGATCTACATCATTTCCAAACTCTGATGGCAAGAATCTCTGCATATTGCACAAAGTTTTCCTTAGTTGTCATGTCCAAAGAGTAGGGTTAGAGAAACAGGCATGGTGTCGTAACTGGTTAGAATCTGAGATAACCAACCTTAACATTATCAGCTTCCTTAATGGCATCAATGATCTTGGACTGGTCTGCTAGTTGTAAGGACCCAACTGTTGATATCACCACGTCAACTTGCTTAATCGCCTTCACCAAACTCTCGTGGTCGTAAAGATCTCCCTGTAACAATCACACTTTCTCTAAATGACAAGATCATTAAAAACCGTAGACGAAAACAAAAACATGGTCTCTTTCTTTTTTTTTTTGTTCTTACATGTACTACAGTAACACCCAAATTCTTGAATTTCTCCAGGAGTTGTCCTTTGACAGATACTGTGCTCTCTCTAACCAAGGCAAAAGTTGGATGACCTTCTTTTACGCTTGCTTCTACGATGAACTTTCCGATATAACCAGTTCCTCCGATGATCAAGATCTTGCTCTTGTCCGCCATGGAATATACCGTTAGGAACTGATTCACTCAAAAACGTTCGACTAGTGGACACAGGTTTCTGACACCGAACTGAGACCACACACTTTGCTTATAAACAACGTTTAAGGACCACGTGTGTGCACGTATGCCTATCTGACCTAGTGAACAGAACAGGCTCTGTAGGGAAAGAACAAAACATAGCATGTAGAAGCCTGCTTGAACGTAGCCTGTTATATGGGAAACATTCACTTGTAGATTTGGGAATTTAATAGTAGATTGGTAAAAATTAAAAGAACTACCATTCGAGGATAAGAATTACGAGAATGGAGAATTCTTGAAAGGCTCTTAGTTTCTAGCAACCTCCGTATTATTAGATCTTTTCTAATAAGATGTTTTTATAATATAATATTAAATTTCATTCATATATTTATATATATTTTGCATAAAATAAATTTAATAAAATAAAATTAGAATAGAAAATTTGAATAGTTAACATGTACGATTTATGAAGCTTAGAAGTAACCTGGACTGAGCCCAAGTCCAAATTTTAAAAAAAAACTTTAAAATACAAAATTTACATTTTTATCAAAAAGCTGCCATTTTACTTGTAAAAGTTAGGATCAATTGCATCTCTAAAAATACCATTATTTTTAATTTTCAAAATTAAAAACTATATATTTCAAATTTCAAATTCAATTATAATAGCAATAAACTGACCCGTGGTTGGATCAATTTATTTTTCAAAAATATTTTAAAAAATGATCTATTAACTTCAAATTGGGCCAAATTGTCATGCCTAATTTAGGGCCCCAAATTCGTATTCTTAACGATCCAAAGAATAAGGTAACGAGGCAGTACGAGGCTTCGGCCTCCACAACATTCCTCAATTGGTTCATTTCTCGAGTAATCAAAACAAAAATTTGGAGCTTTAATGTTGGATCTAAGAATTTGAAAATCCTATAATAACTCATAAAATTAATAACTTTAATTTAAATAACAATATTGAATTAATTAGTATTAATTAATATTAGTAAGTTTTTTATAATTTTACTTCCAATTAATCATACTATTTTTAGTGAATTACATGTCAGGACTCGAACCCTCACTACGATTCGATCCTTCGACTATGACTCAAAACTCTCACTGCGACTCGAACCTTCGACTACGACCCACCCTCGACCTGCACATCCTCATGGAGACGTAGAACAGACCCTAT
>JANZXP010000006.1:2126135-2149654 GCA_027576715.1 Erythroxylum flavicans
GTTCAAGTTGAATTTAGGAGTTGATTTGAATTATCATATTAGTGACATTAGATTAGACTACATTTGATATTTATGTTACACGTGTAAGTCTAAGAGGAACACGCTTTTATGAAAATTTGAAAATTAGAATTAATTTTTTCGAGAATTTTAAAAGTAGGGAATTTTTTAAAAGATTTTTAAAAACTAAATAAATGATCTATGTCTTTTACCCAATTTTGTAATATATATATTTTAGACAAATCACTTTCTACAACTAACCTCCCTTCTGGCAGGTCCGATTTTTTTAAGAAAACTTTTCAAAACGATATCATTTTTGACAAAATGACGTCGTCTTAAAAGTAATGGTCGAGCCGATCATGGTTAGCCTGTAAACCACCCATAATTTGGTCAGTTTAGGCCAAAATTGAATCAGACAAGGCTCTTTTTGACATCTCTATTTATAGAAGTCATCCATCATCCTAGAGAAGGTTGTATTAATGATATTTTATCAACTTTGCTCAGTTACTATAATATCTATTATGTGACCGCTCTTAGACAAGAAGTATAACGTCAAAAAGTTAAAGAAATTATTCACAGTTCTAGTATGACACGGTGTAGTTTAATAATTCAAAATTAAATAATAAATTTGTACTAAATGATTTTAATAAATTCTACTTATTTTCAATTTTGATCAGCCATTCTCTCGAGTCATCATGCCATGACTCGAACATAAGTTAGCTGGCACTATAGGATCCATTAAATTTCTTTAGATAACATACATTTTATATACTATTTATATGGCTTCTCAGTCTTATCCACATCAAGTTTTTTGTGTCTGTCTTTGTTTGTTGGCGTGTTACTTGTTCATGAACACTTCCAACTACAACACCTCCATTAAAGCATCTACTTTAGCAACTCAAAGGCTCCACTCCACTCCCCACTTCCGTCACATGTCTCACTCTTCTTTGACAGGTACCTCGTTGCTTTGTTTTTATATGTTTGTTATAGGTTTGGCCGGCCCAAAGACAAGTGGTCCAAATTCGATTCGAAATTTGGTCAAATTTGGATTGCACTCGAGTCAATTCAGCTTGTCTTAAAATGATGTCGTTTTAGTACTAAATTTCTTTTCAGATCAAAACGATATTAATATAGAAAGTTAAAAACGATACTTTTTTAGAAAATTAAACCAAAACAATATCACTTTGAAAGCAAGATTTAGGCCATTCGGATTAGACTTTAAGTACGAAACTAACCAAAAACCAATTCAATCCAAACCTAACTTTTAACTTAAGGTCGGACCGGTTTGGACTTAATTTACCAAGCCTATTTATGCTTATTCTAAAATTTGTAGGATTGTTATCGAGGGATGATTTAGTAGACATAACTAATATTATAAATACTAAACAATAATAAAAATTTTATATTAATAAAATCTATTTTAAATTAATTTTTTATTTGAGTGTGATAATCACTAATGATTAAAAAAATCAAACCAATTTAGTCAGAACAACTGTAATAACTTTAAACCGACTAACTTTTTATTCGGTTACTTTAATAACCCTTGTTAATAGAAATCGACTAATTTATTAATTAATTGATTAATTTTTGTAAATTAACATATTTGTATAAGCTAGAATAAACTAGTTGATTTTAATTTAATAGTCACCTTCTTCAATTAAATTTCAATTTCTTCGATGGACAAGGATATTCTTCTTCTTCAATCATTTTTTAAATTATTCGATTTTATTTAATATTTATGGTACATTAGTTTTATAATAAAAGGTCTAATACAAGTTTAATTTTTAAAATCTTAAACCTCTTATATTATTGATTTAGGCTTGGCAACAGGGCTCAGGTTCAAAAAATTGAGTCGATTGGGCCTTGGCTGTCTAGGCTCAGCCTGCCTCGATATCTGACAAACAATGTATAAACGACATTGTTTCAGTGAAAATAATGTCGTTTTTTATTTTAAAAAATATAAAGTCAAGTCAAGCTTGGGTTGGCCGGTTGGGCTTTGATCTAGTGCCTTTTATATACCGGTTTAATTTCTGGTCTAATTTTTAAAATATTGATAATCACACAAACAAACCACCAATTGCCAACCATTTAAACGGTATTTGGAAGTAAAACAAGTGATGGCCCTTTTTCTCTTATTGTACAATACAAACTCACGTCAACCTAACTTTGGCTTTGATGAGCTATCAACCGATTTGGGTTGTCTTGGCTAAACTAACACTTAGTCATTGTTGTTGTGAAGACTTGTATCTTAGCATAGATTCAAAAGGATTTTCCATTCATTCACTTGATAGCGAAAGTTAGGTGATAATATACCTACCACTGCAAAATTCACTTGAAAATTTTGGCTCGGACCTAGGGCACACAGCTCGAGTTCGGGCTCGATCGAGTTTGAGTGGCCAAAAACTTGAGTAAACTTAGTCTAATTTGATTTTTAATTAAAAATTTAAAAAATAACGTCATTTTTTTTAAATTTCTAATTTCAAGTTGGGCAATCTTTTAAAAAGTTTAGCTCGAAGCTTGGTCAAACTGAGTTGGGATCGGGCTAAACTCGAGTTTATTTTTCAATCTTATTAAAAACTTAAGTATTAATAAATTAGTATAATTGTGATTAGAAAATAGCGTAGGTTTGCACGTGTGAGTGCCAAGTCTCTATCAGGAATGGTTGTCTTCCCTACCCCACATGGTCAATCAAAAGTCTTCAAACCCTATACTTAGCCCTTAATTTACTTCAAATCTATGTTACATATATGTGTACTTAAGATAGGGACAAAGAATCCTAAATAGGTCGACCATCGCCCTAAGTAGGTCTTTTTTATGTGCACCTTTTCTTTGTTGGTCAAGATCACATCACCTAAAATGTGGTTCAATTAAAATAATTAAAAAGATATTTAACATTTTATTTATTATAATTATTTTCTATTATTAAATATCGAGTATTAAAATTAAATATATTTAAAAATATTATTAAAACTAATTTAAATTAATAATTTAAAATAGTTTTCATAAATTATTAATATTAAGTAAGTTTAATTAGTACGATTCAAAATTAAAGATTCAGTCAAATCGTAATATCAATAATATTTAATTAGTTTTTTGAGATTTATCTGTTAAATCTTAATATTTATATATGTTGAAACTTAGCTTGGTGTAGACAAAACTTAATACTAACATTAAATTAATAAGATAATGTTAATTTATACTGCATTATGAATTTTAAGAGATTCCATACTAATTTCGTTAAACAATTAACTTTTTATTTTTCTTATATGGCTTTTTTATTAGTTGCATGAAAAAAGGTCCATCCATCTCACTTAAATATAATGATAAAATCAACGATTAAAAACGATAATCCATTTAACTGCTTAATTTTTAGATTTTTCTTTCAACTTTTCGGTTTGATTTACTTTAATAATTTTTTTGTTAAAAATTGAGTCACTCTTTATTAATTAATAAGTTCTTATAAACAAAAACAAATCAATTAATTTTCGTTTAATAATATATTTTTCAATTAAACTTCAGATTATTCGATAAGTAAGGATAATTTCTTTTAACTATATTTTAAATTCTTTAATTCTATTTTATGATCTAATATCACTTCAATCTTTTAACCGTTAAACCTTAAATTTCTTGTTTTATCTGTTTAAGTTCTGATTCGGTTTTTAAAATATTAGATAAAATAATGTGTTTTTTAGGGTTAATTACAAAAAAAGATCAAACTTTTGTCTATTTTTTAATTATAACCCGAACTTTAAAAAATAGCAATAAAATGCTCAAACTTTCATTTTTTTTCCATTCTAACCCCAACTTCAAAAATGACAATAAAATGCTTAAAGTTTAAATTTTTTTCAATTCTAGCCCGACGTTAGTGTTTTCGTTAAGTTTGCTGACGTGGTTTGGCAAGTGTTTTAGAAATCCTAACTGTTAATACACGTAAGTCAAAATTAACACAATAAATGAAGATTAATGAAACGACGTCGTTTAATTACATAATTAAAACAACTTCGTTGTTTTAATATGACCTAAATCAAATTACGCAGCTCCAACGATTTTATGCTTTTTTTTCAAATTTGCTCTTCGTTTTCAATTTATTTTCTCGACATCTTTACCCTTCAATTTTCAGATTACACAATTCCGACGCTCTCATACTAAGGATATCAAGAAAATGAATTAAAAATGAAGAGCTTACTAGTGCAATACGTTGTAATACATAGCAGTTTGGGGCGTCATAAGAACAAACAGAAAACAAACGACTGAGAGTATTAAAAAAACAACAGATAACGTTGGATTAGAATTAAAAAAATTTGAAAGCTTGAGCATTTTATTACCATTTTTAACGTTTGAGCTAGAATTAAAAAAATTGAAAGTTTGGATATTTTACTGATGCTTTTAAATTTCATACTATAATTAAAAATTTGACGAAAATTTGAGCCTTTTTTAATAATTAATTTTTTTTAATATTCTAAGAATTCTTTGAAGAAAAGAATTTTTAAGTGTTTGTTATGTATTTTACCACTAACTTAAGCGAACTCTAATATCAGAAATTAAAATTCATATAATTTTTTTATTTATTGATATGTTATTAATAATATTAAAGACATTATTATTTAATTTATCATTATTATTAATGAGATGAGAGAAAGCATCAAGCTTTTGGACCCGAGGAAAAGCAAGCGTCTTTAGTTTAAGAAGCTTAAGCAAAAATGGATTAGATAAAAGATCGGAACTTTGGCGCAGCCACCGGTGGACGGTAGTAGGCGGCTGTGTGATGTTGGTAGTGGTGGTCCTGATGGATGTATGAAGAAGTGACACGTACTGTCCCTCTGTCCAACACCAAAACGCCCCTTCTGGACATTATCGCCAATTTCGCTATTCTCTATATATTGTCCAACATATTTATCTTTTTAAGCCTTCTTCTCTTCTAACAGCTTTTGTTGTGTCCAAGACATTGGCCTCACGGTCCCCGAATTCTTCGAAAGTCTCAGGAGAAGTTTTCGCTATTCCCTAAGATTGTGTCTCATGAATGGTGAATGCATGCACTAGCTTGTTTTGAGCTTCTTTTAATTCCATTTACTCTATTGGGTATTGCTTATCGGATCCAAAGATTGGAAAATTTTTCTTTTTCTTTTTGGGGTTCCAAAGCTTGAAACTTTACGAAGGTGAATTCAGATTTAGGAATTGTTTGTAGAAGAAGTGGTTGATCAGTTTTGATTCAAACCCAAGTTTTGTTTTTGCAAGGTACAATCTTTGTATACTCTACCATTTCCTTTTGTTGTTTTCCTCGTTAGTTGTATCTTACCCTTGTTTCATTCTGCATGGAAGAATCGATTGAAATGCCATTTCATGACATAGTTCGTGAGCTGAAGGAGATGCGAGATGACTTTAATACCATTTCATTTGGAAGGTTGCAAGGGAAGAGAGTAAATCGCAGAGCTCGTGCTCATATTGCTCCTGAAGGTGGGTCTGAATATGATGGTTCGTCGTGTGGATTGAGAGAGAATCAGAGTAACAGCTGGGCAAACTTGCCACCTGAGTTACTTCACAATTTGATTCAAAGGGTCGAAGCAAGCGAAGCTTCTTGGCCTGGACGGAGAGATGTGGTGGCCTGTGCCTCAGTCTGCAAGTCATGGAGAGAGATCACGAAAGAGATTGTTAAAACCCCTGAGCAATGTGGTTGCCTTACTTTTCCAATTTCACTGAAGCAGGTAACACCTTGCTTTACCTTTTCTCTTCTTCTATTGATGTTTCAGACAACGTACTTAGCTGCTGATTATGTTTTGATCTTCTTGTCTAGCCTGGACCGAGAGATCCTCCTATTCAGTGCTTTATTAAGAGAGAAAGAGCAAGTTCCACTTTCCAACTGTATCTCGGATTGAGCCCTGGTAGGTAATCTCTGCCATTTTTCTTGATATAATGCTATCACTGTTTTAGTTTGTTCCATTTAAGTTGTCTTGTCTCAGCCTTCTTGATGGTTTAGTGTTTTGATTCATTTGTGGTGAATGTTATATGATTCAGTTAATATTTGATTTGTTTATCAGGGATCTATAATTTTTGGAAGTTTATATATCCAGAAGTATCAATGGATTTTTCATTTTTCATTTCTCATTCCTCTGTTTCTGGCCTGTTTCTGTCATTAGATTCTCAGAGTCTTGAAAAGTTGTGTCCTTCTACTGCTAAAATGGTTTCCTTTCAATATACAGCTCTTTCAGGTGATTTGAGTAAGTTATTACTTTCAGCAAAGAAGATGAGAAGGGCTACAAGCACAGAATTCAGAATATCATTAGTTCATGGTGACTTCTCTCGGACTAGCAATACTTATGTTGGAAGTTTAAGGTATAGTTTAAAGCCGTCTAGCTTTGTACTTATGCCTTTGATGAAATTGACATGCAAGTTCAAAGCAGGTCCAATTTCCTTGGAACCAAGTTCACTATTTATGACAGCCAACCTCCACATACTGGCATGCGACACAATTATAAGCCACTCCAGCAATCCCATTCGATTCAAGTATCTCCACGAGTAGCAGTGAGGAAGTATAGCGTGGGCATGATAGCTTATGAGCTCAACGTCCTCCGCACTAGAGGCCCGAGGAGAATGCGTTGCACAATGCAAACGATTCCTCTTTCCGCAATCCAAGGAGGAGGGTGTGCTCCTACTCCAGAAGAGAGAACAAATTTCGAAGATCAGCAATTTCCAACATTCTCTAATTCAAAAGTAAAGCAGCCGCTTGTACAAATTAGTTCAAGTAGCCTTACCGAGTCACAAGATTCAGTTACTGGCAGAAGGGATCCCTTGATTTTGAGGAATAAAGCTCCAAGATGGCATGAACAACTCCAGTGTTGGTGCCTAAATTTTAAAGGACGTGTTACGGTGGCCTCTGTAAAAAACTTCCAGTTGGTGGCAGCTGTGGAGCCTTCACAAAATGTTCCTGCAGAAGAACAAGAGAAGGTGATTCTGCAGTTTGGAAAGATTGGGAAAGACATCTTTACGATGGACTATCGCTACCCACTTTCTGCCTTCCAAGCTTTTGCAATCTGCTTGAGTAGCTTTGACACTAAACCAGCTTGTGAATGACCTTTCTGTAAACTTCGGGCACGTCGATATTACTTTTCTCGAGATTTAGTTGTATATGTTCTATTCAAACGAAGCACTGGGTTCCTCCCATTGGTTTGCTTCTTCTAGCATTAGTTTTATGTAATACCAGTGGCCTGCATGGTCTGTGAAAGTTTTATCAAGCATACGCATGCTACTGCAAGTACGAAACTTTTTAAGGAAATTTTTGTTTACTAATTTCTCATAAACTTGTCGATTATAAGCTGATACTGAATCATAAGTGGCGAAGCATAGTACCTAAAGCATTTTATTACTATACTATCAACAGGATTATTCATGGAAACACAGCTTTTCTGGATGAACAATAGGTGTATTAGGTGCAAGTTTGTCGTTGATAAGTAATGTCTATAATGAATTGTGAAATCCACTTGGTCAGAAAATCCCCTTGTCTTTATCTGTTCTCTTTTCCACACAATTGTAACGACAACCACGTCTGCGAGGTTTTTCAGGATTATCAGGGTCTGAGTCACTGGACTCCAAGAACAGCCCTCGCAGGCATCTTCGTCTAACTGTCGGCCTATAAGTGAGTTTCTCTGCATGTGTTACGTTAAACTCAGCCTTGCGTGTATCAAGTGGCTCTGGTTGTGTAATGTCATTGGTTGGTTGTGCTGGTTTATGACTAAGAACAGCATGAACTCCAGGATTTCTTTCAACTATTTCAGTTTGAGACACAATGGAGTTATTGACGCCTTGTGTGTTACAACTGATGAATGCTCTTGTTGGTTTATCTTCTTTGGTTGATAAATCTTCCAACTTCTCCTTTGAGCTTTCCTCTGCTTCGGTGGTAGATTCCATGCTCTCATCTGGGTTGGTCTTGTAACCCCTCGTGATGTGGATGTGCCCATCTTTTCTTTCTGGTTCAGAGCTCAAATGCATGAATACTCCTCTGTTTTCACCAGCTAGAGTTACAATGCTCACTGGCTTTTGATCAAATGGAAGCTTTGTTTTCCCTGATCCCAGCTTATGAACGAACTTAGCAATATCTTCCTTGATTTCTTTATGCAGGGAAGCTTCTCTCTTAGACAAGTCATGCCTCTGATGGGATTGACTTGTTAGTTTGGTCTTTTCTTCACTAGGGTTGATGCTCATTATCTTCTTCTCTTCGAGGATATCTTCCTTTGCGTTCTGTCTCTGTTTGCTGTGGAATGCAGAACGTAGCAGCTCTTTGGCTTGTTCTGTTGAATCTGATGCTGCAGTTAGAATCTTGGTTAATGTGCTCGTCACTGGATCTTCAGTCCTTGACACCTTCTCCTCTCCTTCTATTTTGGGCTCTTCCATGACTTCCTTCTGTTCTTCAGTTTCCTTTATTTCTTTGGCTGGTTTTGAAAGAAGTCTCGGACCATCACCATTAGTAGTAGAATCTGAACTTTGGGATTTCTTTGAAGGAGAAGGGAGCTGAGAAGCTTTAGGCTGCACTTGTTTTTCTGTCCTAGACGGGGAAGAGGGTTTTGAAGTTTGACCCACACGTTGCGATATCAAACGAGGTCGAGACAGGGGTTTTGAATCTATGGGTACTGCTGATTCGGGCACAGATGCACCTCTTGGTTGCGGAGTTGCATTAGAAGCTGCCCGAGTTTTGGAGGTGGCCCTGTTCCGAGTTGTTTTAAGTAATGGCGATGCTGGCTGAGAGATGTCTTGGGATTCAGTGTTTGCCGGAGATGGTGAAGGTGGAACAGATGTAGCCCCTTTTTGGATAGGTTCACGGGACGGTGATACTGCTTGGAGACTAGATTGAGGTTCTGTTGTTGCAGGTGCTGATGATGGTAGCCCAGGTTCAGCATTTTGTGATGCCTGCCCTTGTTGATTAGGCTGTGCTGGGCCTATCCCGGCTGGACGGGTCGACGATTGCTGTTCCGGAGTGTTGGTGGTTGGCAGGACAGGAGTTTGAACTTTGGTTACAGGGGGAGGAGGTTGTGGTTTGGCTGTAGGAGGAGGAGCCTTACGTCCTGAAAACCAAGGGAGTCTGAATCGAAATGACCTCTTGTCTGGCATGAATGAATCAGGTTACAATCAGTTGAAAAGAATTTGGTGTTTGTTGGCTAATTGGTTGTGCTGAATCCTGGCTGATAGGAGGTGGTATTAATAAGGCTATGGATACTTTGGAAAGCCTTGGAGACTTTTTTATTGATGTCTTCAGATTCACAATCTTCATTTGCTTCTTTACCTCTCCAAAGGGCCAAGTTTTTACTTGGAATTCTTTTCAGATATTCCTTCTTTTTGAAGTCTAGCATCTCTTCTTTGTTCTAATCGGGTTTTGCCAATTCATCTCTATACTAAAACTGCAGCTTCTGAAAGCTAACCTGACAAGAGAGTATTTTCCTGTTTTAGGAAATCAGGACAGGAGCTCTTGTTTTCCTTCCAAAAGCATCCGAAGAATATACATTGCCTGATCTCATCTGTAGGTCATTGGAAAAGCTTCTTCCATGCCATTCACGAGTAACTTCTTGCAATTGGTCACTCCAGAGCAATTCTGGTCTTTAAAGATGGAAAAACAAGAATTCTGAGCCTGACCTGTCTTAAGATCAACATGATAACTTTTTTTGAACCTGATTTTAATAATGAGAAATCGGATTGGACTGAAGTTAACGAACCAAATTAAGTTTGACCAGAGCCCTAAAACCCGAACCTGGCTCTTTTCTGCTCCTACCAGTGCTGGTATGAAGAGAGAAAGAATAAATAAAAGAGTAAGTCTACCTTTTTCCTTTCCAGACAATCAAAAAATTTGCAAAGCCAGTAGTGTGACAGTAGAAGCCTTGGAGGGAATAGGTATAAATGCTCATGAAGTAACGTAGAGAGGAAGGTAAAGCTCTATAACACATATTCCTTTCCCCAATCACGCCATTCAGGCAAAGACGTTAACCATACAAAGTCACATATGCAAGCCGAAGGACTTTCTTCTGTGTTATGGCTTGAATAAATATCGTCACCATTAGAGGAGCTTCTAACTGTTTCAAGCTCTCTTAATCTTCCTCAAAGGCACTTGCATTTCTCCTTGTTTCATCATTCAGGTTTTATATATACTTCACGTGCTTGCACCATAATTATACGCTGTATCGATGTTAACTTTCATTTCCTTGGGCAGACTCAAAATGCAAGGAACCATTCGAAGAATTCTGAGGAACTCACTTGGGAGAGAAATGGTAGAGAAGAAGAACTTATTTTCACGTTTTGGATGTGTCACCTCATCCCTTCTGATTCCAGAGAAGGGTCTGGAGAATATAACTGTAGCGGATGTGCTTATGACAAAAGGAGACGACAAAACTGGTTCTTGGCTCTGGTGCAGAACCAATGACTATGTATATGATGCAGTTAAGAATGTATGTTTTTAAAACGGATTTGATAGAAAAAAGTAAGTTATTTTCTTAAGAAAATGCAATGTAACTGAAGTCTAGACTTTCAGATGGCACAGAACAATATTGGGTCCTTGGTAGTTCTGAAGCCTGGAGACCAACAACATATTGCAGGAATTATGACGGAAAGAGGTAAATGAATGCTTTTCATATGAAAATAATGACAGAAGTTGAAAAAATAACATCAGCAATCCAATACCAAGCAGATTATCTGAGGAAGGTAGTAGCACAAGGTAGATCTTCCAAGTACACAAGAGTCGGGGAGATCATGACTGATGAGGTTACCTCTTAGAAAACCCTCGTCTTCTATGGTAATGAAAGCAACTTTTTTTTCATCTAAATATGGTGACCCTTTAACAGAACAAGCTAATAACGGTGACATCTGACACAAGGATTCTACAAGCAATGAAACTTATGACAGGTAACTGACATGTACAACCTTCTAGTTTGATTCTTAAGAAACCGGGAAGGGAATGCAAAGTGAAGATCTCAATCATTCTGCAGATCATCACGTACGGCATGTTCCTGTAATAGATGGAAAGATAGTTGGCTTGATTTCTATCGTGGATGTCATTAGAACAGTGGTGGATCAGCAGAGCGGAGAACTGAAGCGGTTGAATGAGTTCATAAAAGGAGAATACTACTAGCAGTGTCTATAGCTGAAAGCATCATATTGTTTCCCAGTTCCATAAAGAATGTGGAACATGTGCTTGACAAAACTCTCATTAACTTGGACAAAACTTTTTAAGTTGTGTTTCAAAGTTTCTGCATAAAGCTTACTATCAGAAAGCCAAGGGTGAAGCTATAACATAGTTGTGTAACAATCCTATTACATTTTACAATAGGAAGATTCCTCATCTTCACCAATGAGAAATGAAGCTTTTTATACTACCCTCAATCAGGCAATTTGTATACAATATACAGATAAAAGTTATATATAAGCTCCTTATATGAGAAAAAAACAAAGAATTATCCAAAAGCTATGGGAAGTTCCACTCTCTGATATTAACAAGCATAGGATTTTACGTAGAAAACCAATTAATGTCACCTAAACATCTAAAGGTACTATTGAGTTTTAATGTAACAATCTTGAGATCTTCTTACCCACATATCGAACTGCAATGGAAACTGACGTTTTCCCTTTAGGATGATCACTAGAATGGCCAGAAGAAGAGTCTGCTATATTATCTTCAGGCATCTGTCCCACAAGCTGGAGCAATCCTGCAGAAATGGCCTTGGCTTTTGGACGTCCATTGATGGATAAGAAAGACAAACATTGGACGATTTTTGTGTCTGCAAGCAGTTTACAGCACTCCCCATTCTCATGACACAGAGATAGAAGAACTTCAAGTGTGGTTTCTTGCTCTTGCTTAGTACCGGTTTCCAGAAGTTTAGCAATGGAACTGGTTAATGAATCCGTTTCCAGTACCGCAATCTTGCCATCTTCAATGTTGCATAAGTTAATTATAACATCAAGAAAGAACCATGCAAGACTACAATCACCCAGAAAAGAAGCAAATTTTGAGATGAAGTCCAAATACAAGATGTGGTATGCTCCATCCTTGTTGCAAGACAAATTTCGAAGTATCTTCAAAGCAAGCTGATGGAATTCTCTAACACCTCTATCAAAGACTTTTAGGATCGAAGGTAGAAGTCCATATACTGCTATTGCAGACCTGAACGATTCCATAGATGATAACAATTCCAGAATTGCAAGAACTTTTCCACTGATGTCCGTATCAAGAAATGATATCAAAAGGTAGACTGAGTCATCATCAAAAACACACATTTCAATGCTGCAAACAAAAACCAAAATTTTATGTATAAAGAAAAGAAGAGTTCAAAAGGTTCAAGGGATATAGCAGGCTTGCTTAACCAAGGAGGAAGATTTACCTGCTTTTACTTAAAATTCCTAGCAGCACCTCTAATGAATCTTCTTGGGCTTTTGCATCACGAACGTCTCTCGCATCCCTCATAAATCTAATCATAGACTTGAAATAACTCCTCAGAAACATGCAATCACATGTTTGCTGGTTTCGACTAAGTTCGTTTCTTAAATTCTGCACGATAATGCATTGGTGTCGCCATGGATGTGAGCCTAGTTCCTTAAGAGAGGCCAAGCTACAGCAACTGCCACTTGTAGATAAATTTGCAAGAATCTCAGGGAGACCAGAAGTAACACCAACGTTATTATCATCGTCTAGCAAATCTGCATTATTCTCTGAAGATTGAAACGACACATTGCTAACTTGAAGGCACAAATCATCCATTGAACTAGCCAAACTAGCCACAGAACTGGAGGGTGAAAGTTTCCAATGAGAAATCTGTTCGGAAGCTGATTGTTTATGAGGGTCAGATAGAGTGATTCCCTTCCTTGAGCACCACCTCTGAATAAGTCCCTTCATTACAATGTTTGGAGTCAAGGAAAATTTCTCCAGTCTCATTTGGCTGACTGGGCATGTCTGTTGACCCTCATTAAACCACTTTTCAATCGAAACCCGTTCATATGTTCTCCCAGAAGAAATGATTACTGGATCATGCATTAATCTCTTAGATATGGGGCAAACATATTCCTGTGGAGGTTGAATCATACCAGAGTCATGAACTTGTGTATAATCTGATGCAGTGCATACATCTGATTTAGGATATATGCACCGATTTTCTATCTCTTCATCCTGAACACTGTTGATCTCAGTTCGCAATTCCCCAATTAATTGTCCGTACTTCCTCAAAAGATACAAAAAGTATTTCAAGATTTTCTTCTTTGGTTGCTCCGTATCACGAGATTTTTCTAAAAGTATCCTGATAGACCTTTTTTCTAAGAAAACAGCCAAAGGGGATGTAATTTTCAGTTTCATAGCTGCAAGTTTGAGAGACTCAAGTTCATTGTTGTTTAAAGAGTCTGATGCAGCTACATCCTGCCTAAGAAGCTCAAGCAGAATCTTCCCTGCCTCGTTCTCAGGATATTCTAAGCGAAAACTCTCACTTCTGAGATCTGCAGTAATTTCAGATAGCTGCAGAATGCATATCCTTTTTTCTTAGAACAGCTTAAAGCCTTTGGGAAAGAAAGATGGGCAGCTTATAAGGCAAAGTGACATAGAAAAATGGAAAATCACAGTACAGACAAAAGATGCATGAAGTAATAGACAAGCAATTATAAGATATGGAGAAAATAATGCAAAATATAACAGATGGGTGACATCTTCAGCAGACTTGAAACTGCAGTCATTTCATGGCATTCTTCATCTGAACCACGATAGTGGACAGCATTTTCAATGAAATTAATTCCACATTCTGATGCACAAGACATAATATTTTTCAGTTCATTTCATATGCAAACATCGCATTCTCATTCCCGTCTGCAAGAGTGTGTGATCATGCTAATTAGATGCCAACAATGAGTTCCAACTATATTTCTAAGACATAGGGATTGAAATCTGACTCGTTCAAATGCATAAATTGCACAGCATCGGACGTTAAGTTTAACATTGGAGCATCTTCGGTGCACGACTGGTGGTGCTAGTCTTTTTAAATTTCAGGAAGGTTAGATGCATGCACTCTTATATAGGAACGTCTTTCTGCATAGTTATAACATAAGACAGTTCAAAACTTTTTTTTTTTTTTACCACAAGCTCTAAATTTGGAAAGGACATGAAAGGGTGTGGTTTTCCAGAGGGTACAAATCAATCAACAAGCAAAAAGAACAAAAAGAGGAATTCATACTATTTTAAATAGCAAATTGATGCAAAGGAAAAGATAATAGCAGATATAAACCCAACATGAATAGAAATCTAGAGATGCAAGAAAAGTGCAGGATATCCTACTACACCAGAGCCCAGTACCTCAAAGTTTTAGCAGCAGCTTAAGATAATCCTTTCACAAACTAAATTACAAGTAAGCAGCAGATAGTTTTGAGGACATGAAGAATGAATAACCTTGGCTGCAAGAAATAACGGAACATCATTTTGGATTTCGATCAAATACTTGCCCATGTCATTCTGTATACCTTTGCATCTCAATAGTAACCTCTCTCCCACGATTGCCTAAAATATCAAGCAAGAATGTTAGTAAAGAAAATGCATATGATCTGACAGACTCTTAAGTCAGTGCAAAGGTTGAAGAAGTACCAAATAGAGTTTACTAGATTCTGAACACGTCTGGATGAGTAGCTTCGCTTTATCCAAGCACGACTGCAATAAACATAATGCCTCTAATCCTGTAGTGCATCGAGGCCTGGAAGACTCAACGGCAGACAAAATCTGTGAGACTCTGTCTACATAGCTCTTAAGTTGTAAGCACATCAGACGATGTACCTGTATTGATGGAATAAGGTCACATTGTCACTAGGACTGGTAGAATACAATTAAGGAAGATTGATTCCAAGTCGAGGAGAAGTAGAATTTTACCTTGATGTCGCTTTTCTGCTCAAGTTTCATGTTTGGAACCTCAACATTTACCATCAACAGAAAATCTTCTGTCAAATCTGAGAAAACACAGACTCAATCAGAGATCATCCAGGAATACGAACATTTCATACACTCAAATTAACTCTAACACCAACATTCAGAGTGAAAATCTCTTCAAATGGGAAACTTGTGAAAATAAAACAAGAATCTGACTGCAAGATGAGCAAGCAACAGGCAGAAAAAGAAGTTTATGACTAGGGTTTTCAGTAGAAAGGCAAAGTCAATTCAAATAAATAAAACAACTAACTAATGGAACATGCTATCTTAATTCAGAATTCAATAAAGATTGCCATGTTAAGCATTCCTTGTCACGACAAAAGCATAAATGAACTCAAGACATGCCTCAACATCATCCTAGAAAAATCAGGGACCTAAAAGTGAACTTAATTAGAAGAAAATATCATCAACAAAAGGTTAAAGCAGCAGCAAGCTTTAAACCAAAGCAGAATTTCGCAAACAACTCTCTGTAACAATAAGGGCACGGCCGATTACTATCGTGTTAAAAGCTCAAGACTCAGTCTTCCATGCGAAGGTAATAAGAAAACTTAAGATAAACAAAGGGTATGACGAGAGAACTCACCTTTTGTTGCTTATGGAGGGGTGATGGCAGTCTGCTAAAGAACTACAATAGAAAGACAGAAAAACAGCAACTTCATAACGGGAAATCCTAGAAGCTCAACAATTCTCAACCTAAACTTGGATTCTGAAAGTAAACCATTTAAGACGCCAAAGTTGGTAAGTTTGAGCAGTTTAAAGAGCTAAAAAGCGTCTTTTGATGCGGAAGCAAGCAAGAAGAAGCATATAGCAAACACATTGACCAAAGAAGTGTAACTTATAGCAAGTCTTCCCATTTCAGGGTACGCGCTCCCTTTAGGATTAGCCTTATCAAATGGAAGGTGGGAAACGTTTTGGCCTTCCTGGTTTGACCGGAGGCAAGTGGAGAGTACTAGCAAGTCAAAAGCAGCGCCAATGATATGGATGTAACCTAATCTTCCAATTGGGTTTAAGAAAAAGCATGCAGCAACAGGACACCTGTTTTGTCGCCAGCTCCGTCTTAATTAGTAACATCATGGGTAACTTGTTTATATATACATAGGAAAAAGACTCAAAACTCATCCTTAATAGGTTCAGTAGAGATGGCATTTTTGTCTGCATTTGATCGATCTGAAGCCAACAGTCCGAGTTAAACAGATTTCAGACCGGATTTAAATTATTTTTAATTTTTAAATTTTGAGTTGATTTTAGACTCTTTAAGCCTGATATATTTAAAAATAATATTTTTTATTCTTTTTATTTTATTTTAATTTAATAAATTATGCAATTTTTATATATTTGAGCTTCGGATTAGATCAAAGCCTTTATATAAACGTTAAAATTTTAAAATTTTAAGGATTAGAGTAATCAAATAAATAAAAATTTTAAGAAATATATATAAAATTTTAAGGTAATTTTGACAAAAACAAAAATATAAACAACAACGACAACACCTAGGAAGAATCTCATTAAAATGTAAGATCTAAAGAGATCCTATAGTATGGAGTCTTAGGCTGCATTTGAATCTGTGGTATAGCAGAGATAAGTACTTATTTATCGCAGTTTTCAAACGCAGCCACATATTTGGATCTGCGGGCGAACAATCGGAGGTGAAAGGAAACTGTGGTGCCACCGCAGAAATCGATAAGTAGAAAGAGAGTTACGATAGGAAAGTTATCCTGCGATAGAAAATCTACTTTTCATTAATAATATTCTAATAATTATTATTTTCTATTATACGCTTGACTAATAAAGTGCTTCTTTATATTTTCTTATTTTAATTTAATATTTTAATATTTATAATTTGAATTTATATGACTAATAATATATTTTTTATGAAATATTTAATTACCAAATTTATTTTATTTATATTTTCTTATTTTAATTTAATATTTTCTTATTTATAATTTAAATTTATATTACTAGTAATATATTTTTATGAAATATTTTATTTACTAAATTTATTTTATCTATATTTTCTTATTTATTTTAATATTTGATTATTTATAATTTTAAATTCATATGGCTAATATTGTATTTTTATGAAATATTTTATTTTCTAAATTTGTTTTATTTATATTTTCTTATTTTAATTTAATATTTTATTATTTATAATTTTAAAATTGTGTTATTCATAATATATTTTTTAATTATTTATACATCAATTAATAATTTATTAAATCAATGGATTTTTTAGTTATTTTATCTCTTTTCAGTAACCACAACCACACTTGTCAAACACCTATTTTCACGTTTTAGCAATTACCAAAACAGTAATCTCAAATACATAAGTATTTATTGAGAATAGGTACTTATCATTTCACCATGTCATTAACTACTACCGTTTTCCCAAATTAAGCCTTAATTATGTAAATTATAGGCTTGAAGACATATGAATGACTTGTTTCAAAGTTACTCGGTTTACGGGTCATGGATATGGAAGGCTCAAAGATCGGGAGCTCAAGGAATACCCAAGTAGTCATAATAGAATCAGATAGAGGCAACTAGACACAGTGAAAACTTGTCACTCATGTTTATGTAGCTGACCCTTACGCTGCGTTTAGTTCCTGTCTCCGGTATCTGTAGACGGAACGGAACAAAAAGTGGAGACAGTGAGGTGTTTAGTTGTGATGGACAGAACAGAAATTTCTGTCTCCGTCTCCATAACAGAATGTGTTTGGTTACAGTGGACAGAACGAAAACATGGTGACATTGACAAAAATGTCCCTAGTCCTTAATATTATTAGAAATATGTAAAGTGCGAAACGTCACTTTGATATATAAATAAGATTAAGTGACACAGAATTAAAACATCCTAACAAGTGCTCCAACCTTATTATTTTGCCCTTTTCAATTATTATTTAATTTAAACCTACTTATGAATTCTAATATGATGCGAGTTTTTATTTTTTATTTAATTTTCTGAATTAACTTTTTCTTAGTGATTTACGAATAATTGCTAGTATTTTAAAAATTATGATTCTTTCGTTAATGATTGCAACAAGAAAGAAAACCATAAGACTTTCACATCAAATACTCATATTTTATAATAACCAAACTTTTAAATTTGAAAAACGTAAGTTTATTTAATTACTCAAAGACAATGTACAAATAAACTATACTAAAAATTAAACCTGGCAAAATTTCGTCCGAACTGATAATTCGATCCTGTCCGATTCAGAAAAAATTAGATATTAAACAATAAAATACTTGTCAAAAATACAATGCAGGAAGTTAATTCCTGCAGTGTACCAAAACTGATCTAAATTCCTGCAGTGTACCAAAACTGGCACATAGTTAATTCCTGCATTATGTTGATTCATCACATAGTTAACAAATCATCTTAGATCCAACTTTAAGTTGAGAGCTTCTTTAAACCTTTTCTACTAATAAAACAACTTGGCAACATCTATGCATGGCTTAGAGCCCAAGCAGCAGAGTTGTTTAAGGCTGAAAAATAAAACAAGCTTTAGATGAGATTGCTCTAAACAAGTTTGAACATTTAAAGGAGATAGGCAGGCAGTTCGAGTGAGAGAAGTTTGACCCAAAAAAAAAAAAAGGAAGAAGAAGAAGAAGTCAACGTGTAGGGTTCTCAATTAACTTTGACTTTAATTTATATTCAAACTTTCGAGTTGGGTTGGGTCAAACCTTGAAACAAAGTTTAATATAAAACCAAAGTATCAAACCCAATAAAGAAAGCATAAAGACTAACTACAATTTCCTTGTGAATATGAAAAAACAAAATCCAAATTCTTATGCAATGCTAATCTAGGAAGTACATGTTACTATCTGTTTTCAGGGATGATTAGGAAACAACTATGACCCAGAATAGGAGCAGACAGATACTAAATTGTTTATAGTTCATACTCTACTTCTGTCTTTTGTAAATTTTAGCCAAGAAAGATTTCAACACTGCTTGGACTGCCTTGGTTGGATGGGCTTCAATTGAACTTATCAGCTTCTCATAGCTTCTGCTCTCGTACTCCTCAAATGCACCCTGTCAAGGAAATTTTGATAAGAAAACCAGAAAGTGACTTAACACAGGAAAAAGCAGAACCTTTTGAACTATGGAGTCTCTTTTTAGTTCAAACCCACACCTGAAGATTCAGTTCATTGTAAAGAGCCTTCACTTTTGCTACATTGGCAGGGTCAGGTTTCCCATAGATGTCCTGGACGGAAACAGAACTAAAAACATATACAGCTATGTTGATTCAGACAATAATGACATAAAGATTACAACAATCTTACATATAATAGTTTCTTTTGCTCTTCGGTACAAAGTTCCAAAGCCATTACGACCAACCATGAACATTTGAAGTCTTCAATATCTGTTCCTATCTGAGTCATGAAGTTGAGGAGAAATCCAGTTGACAGGTGGATTAGTAGTTTTGCTTGTCACACTGGAAATTTTCAATCTTAAAATCATTTCCATTTTTTCCGATCCAGCTTTATGTATCTACCACAGTTGTGCTTACCTTACCGATTGTCTCGGGATCACCAAAGCAGTCCACATAATCATCCTGCAAAAGAAGAATGGATAACATAAGAGTGAAGAATGAAACTTGACTTCCATGGATATATTCTGATGGGCTAAATTGTACATCGATAAGGAAAAAAATTCCATGAAAAGGAACATCATGAAGCAGTTTAAGCATTTGAATTTATAAGGATAACCATTTAAAACTTTCCATCACACAACTAAAAAAAGAAAGAAATTTCAGGAAGTGTCAAGGTCGTTCACAATTTAAGCTTACCTGTACTTGGAAGTAGGTTCCCATTTCCACAAGAATGTTCTTCACATCAACATGGTTGTCCAAATTCTCACCCGACATGAGCAATGCACATGCAACCTGATTAGATAAATGATTGAATGGCAGAAAATCATTCAGATTCTCAAATTTTCCCAACATAAAGTCTGCAAATTTTTATATAAAACTTAACCTCCTGACAAAAGACAAATCCAATCTAGATGTATGGGAAATTGGAAACAAGGAAGGCTCAAGAGTATAGATTGATGTTTAACAAGGGATTCTTTTGAGACGAAAACCTTAAATTAATATAGAAAGAGAGAGGCATTCAATCGGTAAAGTACACTCACTAGGAGGTAAAACGAGTAGTAGGCAGTCTTATACTGAACAGTACGCCTGTGTCTGCATCAATTTCAGAACTAATTATAGGTTCAGAAAAATACTTAAGTAGACCAACAAAAAAATCAAATCCATACTCATTCCAAGTATCAAATTATGAACATGAAATTGCCAAAACTCAACAAATTAGGCCATCTAGCATATACGAATGAAAATAAGGCTTCTTGTTCAGAAGTGCCCAAGAATGCAGGTAGCAGTCAAATTGCAAGTGTTTCACTTACAGTGACAAATTGTATTTGGATAACTCTTTTTCTCCATGTGTTGTTATCAGATCAATCATTTGTCCACAGGTTGTTTGAAACTCCACCTGCATAAGAATACCTGAAATTATCAATCGACTTACTTCCCCAGAAATTAACTCGAGAAAATATAAGCAACTCATTTTACCAACCTCATTAAACAAATCCACGAGATCCGCATAGTATGGCTTGCCTTTAAAGTGGTTTTTCAGAATCCTCGGAATATGAAAGCGAAGCAATATTCCACCGTTTGCTGCAGTTAGACCAACCTAAAGCAAGAAATCACTGGTGTCAATTGCTTTGGAAGCAATGAAAACAAAAGAGAGAAGGGGGAAAAAAAATCATCAACGTAAACCTTGGGTACCCTAAACCAATAAGTTTGACCACTTCTTGTATGTGAATTATCCATAATGTCATCAAGCACAAGAAAGTAAGCTTCAAGCTGCAAAATTTGATTTCAAAGGCAATGATTAACTAGTGCAATGGTGAAACTTAATTGGGATGCGAATTCCTTCAATAGAATTACCCATTCAATACACCATCCAAGAGCCTTGGCAAGAAAGATTTCTTCTCCACTTAATTCTTTTCCTTCTTTCAACAATTTGTAGCTATCAATCACAGACAAGCCCCGATTCAACTTTCCTGGAAGCAAAATATGTTAACGAATTATTATGGTTTCAAATAATAACAGTCTTAATAAGTTATGAATCATACGTCCGGGAACATTGTAGTCCAACATCTGCATCAGGCAGCGCGACGAATCAGATTAATGCAGTTGAAAACTGCGCAAGTTACTTGCATAGTAAAAGGAACCTCAGCCAAAAACAAGATAGTCTTTGATCCATAAGAACGTGAAAGGAATTGTGAGAGAAACATTGAGATTAGAAGTATCAATGCGTAGTTAAGAGGTCCTGAACAGAAATTGCACATAGCAGAAACTTTGGACAACTAAACACCAAACAAATGACAGAGAAAACCCAGAAAAGCAAAAGCAGAGAGAATGGTTAAAGAAACAAAGAAAATGAAGAACCTTGTTAACCCATTGGCGAGACTCGGGAGTCCACTCAAAAGCAGGATCTTCCAAGAGTTCCTGCTTGAGTACAGAGTACACCTCAAGGAAAGTTGGCTTCGGATCCGCCATGGGATTGAATTATGCATGCGTGTGACAGAAAATGAGTGAGTGATATTTAATGGCTTGAGTTTTTAGCTTTATAGAGAACAAGGAACGTGACTGAAGCCGACGCCATTAATTACAGTATGGAGGGCCGTGGTCGTGTACCAATAAAAAATTATCTCCACATGAATAATTTCAATTTCAATTTTTTATTTATAATAAAAGATTCAATCTCATCATTTAATTAAAAGAGAGCATTTTTTAAATGACTCATATAAAAATAAAAATATATAAATAAAAAAAACAAATAATTTTATTTATTAATTTATTTAATTTTGATAATTTAAATAAAATAAAATAAACTAAAATTATTAATAAATATAATTAAATTTAAAATATCTTCAAAATATATAAATTTCAAATAAAATTTGATTAAGTAATCTTAATATAAATTTATACACTAACAATCCCAATTCCTAAATAAAGATTAATACATTTACTAATCAAAATGGCCTTTATTCAAACTTTTGTTCTTTTTCTACTTTTATTACTTTTTCTTAATAAAAAATAGTCAAATTATTTTTATTTTTTAGAATAATGAAAATATTTATTTATTAATTTTAAATATATATCATATAAAATTTTAATAATGCGTTAAAATTAGGAAATAAGTTAAACTATTTAAAATAATATATCATACTCAGTTCATGTAGCCCATAATAAATTACTATAATTTTAGATAAAAATATCTTTTGAATTTTTAAAAACTAAAAAATAAATGTAATCAATTATAAATTTATCCTTATCAGTCCTAATTATTACGTTTTAAATTTATATTTAATAAATTGTTAAATTATTTTTCTTCTCTTATAATTCACAATTACGTAAGTCAACGTTAGTGAAGTTTTCACTTTTACAGAGTGACTAGTTTGTAAGATGTTTAAGAAAATATTACTTATTCATAAATTAATTAAAAAATTATTAATTTAAATTATATAATATATTTAATGGTATGATATGATAAAATTTTCATAATAACTAATTAAATAGGTATTAGCAATTAGTTAGGAATTATTTGTTAACAAGGAATCCATCTTTAATTAGAAATTCTTGGTTACTAGGCATTGGTAGTTAATTAAGAACTCCTTATTAATTAGGAATTGATAACCGATTAGGAGTAGGATTATCGAACCTATCTCTATAAATATGTTCATGCCATTCCTCTCTTTCCCTGTAACCTTTCTTTCCTCTAGTTTTATATTCTTGGATCATATTCATCCATGGCTTCAATAATGAAACTCGTGTTAACTCTCTCAGTTCTCTTCTGTTTGACACTCTCATCATCTGCTCAGAACTGTTCTACCTATACCTTCAGAAGCAACCAGGTGTTTAGTGCGTGCAACGATCTACCTTATCTAAACTCGTTTCTCCATTGGAGTTACAACTCTTCATCAAGCACTCTGCAGATAGCCTACAGGCACACAGGGGTGTATTCCACTAGCTGGGTTGCATGGGCCATAAACCCTAACGGAACCGGCATGGTCGGATCACAAGCACTTGTCGCATACCAGCAGCCTGATGGGACCATGAAGGCTTATACGTCGTCTATTGACAGCTATCAGACTCAGATGTTAGAAGGGAAACTTAGTTTTGATGTCTCGGATTTATCGGCTAATTATGCTGATAACGAGATTACTATATTTGCGACTCTGGGACTTTCAAGCATTGGCGGTGCTAGTAACGTGACCCATGTTTGGCAGGATGGTTTGGTTTCCGGTGGTACTCCTCAGATGCATGCTATGATTGAGGCTAATATGCTATCTGTGGGGACTGTTAACTTTCTCTCCGGTGAGGTTCGAACAAACCCCATCGGTAATATTGGCAAGCTTAGGAAGAGGAATGTAAGTACTTGCTATCAATGTTTTTGTGATTTAAAGATGATCTCTGCATTGCTTCTTCTGTTTCTAATGATCATCTGATAAATATTCTCAGGTTCACGGGATTCTAAATGCAGTGAGCTGGGGCATTATGATGCCACTTGGTGCTCTAATAGCAAGATACTTGAA
>JANZXP010000006.1:2168098-2185645 GCA_027576715.1 Erythroxylum flavicans
TGATAAAAATAAAGAAACTAGAAGGTAAAAATATGCCTAACTACTTCTAACTATTTATAATCAACAAGTTAACGTTATCTTCGTTCAATTCTAAGCATTTACCTTATCTGCATTCAATGCTAATTGAAATGTTGGATACATATTAGAGAACGTCCTATACATTAAAACTACTTTTAACTATTTATAATTAACAGGTTAACGTTAACTTTGAAAGTTAACGTTCTCTGTATTCAATTCTAAGCATTTACCTTCTCTTCGTTCAATGATAAGCGAACTTTTAGATACATATTAGAGAACGTCTTATACATTAAATGGATACATAATATAGAGAATTCCACCAATATTGAAATACTACTCTGAAAGTTTTACTTAAAGCACTCAAAAGCTAAAGAGGCCCTTTTCTATGGTAGGCCCCTGGGCAGGGGCCGGCACTGCTCCAATCCCTTGGTAATCAGAGACTTAAGGTATCTGGCTTGGTCTAATTAATATGCTGCCACCCTTATTTATCATTGTTTGTAAAGTTAGTAATCGTTAGAATATTGGAACGAGAGAAATCTTATATTAAAAAGGAGAAGAAGAAAGGAAGAGTTTGTAATTCAAAATGAAGCCAAACCATAATGTCTTAGGGTATTTTAGCGGCGGGCCTCCTAGTTCAAGCCCAATGAATGCTCTCTCTCACTTATGCACTCCTCCTTGTATCGGACTGTTCAATTTTTCAAGAGTAACTTTATCCCTGTGGTTACAATATATCATGATACATAGATATATACTTTACTCATTTTATGCTTTATCTTCTTCCTCGAACATGGAAGGTTAAGTATATATATTTTATCAACTTGATGAAGAGAAACCAAGAAAATATTTAAAGGTCAATATCTCTTATTATTGGATCGAGTTAAAAGCCGAAAACTAGCATCAGTGTGGTATAATTTGATTATACAAAATAGGGTTTGATCACACGAAACAATATCTGGAACTTGTTCAAATGATCTGGAATGAAAAGCATATCCATCAGGTTCTCATAAAGAAGAGCGCAAGGAAGAAGAAGAAGAAGAAGACTTTGAAGTGCTTGGAAGTACAACCAAGGTTTGGTTTCTGTTTGTCCTGTCATCTGTAGTTTTAGAAATATCGTTCTCAAATCTCATCTCAGTGACTACTTTCATCTTTCCTTGGACAAGATTGTGTTTAGCTACCCATCTCTGAATTTTTCCTGAAGTTGTTTTGGATAGACTCCCACATTTTACAAGAACAACCAGGCCAATCTCAACTTGTTCTTCTCTAGAAACAGCTTTCTTCATCTCTTCACATATGTTCCTCAAAACCCTTTCGTCTTTGTCACTTCTTTGCAACTCTCCAACAAGAACCACGGTGCCTGAAACCTCAAATGCAGCGAGACAACCTCCTCTAATGAACTCCTGACAACTGTTGTGAGCTGCAGTTTCAATGTAATGAGGGTGTACTTCTTGATTGTTTCTGAGTTTGATTACATCTGAACAACGTCCGGTCACATATAGGTATCGATCTTTACCTTTGATGACTCCTCTATCACCCGTTCGGACAAAGCATTTGCTAACCGAGTTATGAAGTCTCGCCTGAAATATCTCCCGTGTCAGAGATGGATGGCTAAGGTAGCCAGAGCAATTGCTTGGAGATGACACCCATATCTCACCTTCAAGTCCATCGTCGAGAACTTCATTGGTGTCTTCATTTACAACAACAATGTTCATGTCCTCATTCTCCTGGTATTCTTCAAGCTGAGAACCTAGTCTGGCACTTGGTAACAACTTCTTGTACGTAGGAATGTCGGGGAAACTGGTATGGCTTCTCCAAGCTGTTGAAACAAAGGTGCAATTCTCTGCCAAACCGTAAGATGGAGAGATGCAAGATGGGTTTAACCCAAATGGCTTGAACAAATCAACAAACTCATCAACTGACACCTTGTAAATTGGCTCGTTAATCAGGATTAGATTCTTCATACTCCATAAACTTATGGGTCGAGTTCCTTCATTCACTCCACCACGTTTCACAACAAGTGGCAGCGTGAATGAAGGAACAGGAGTGCAAGTAGCTTTGAATTCTGAAATCATCTCGAGCCATAGCCTAGGCCTGTATAGAAATGCAGTAGGTGATGCTAAGACGCATGTTGCTCCTGATATAATGGTGAGTAACAGGAATTGAAGCCCACAATCGTGGTACTGAGGCAACCAAGATGCTATGACACTGTGAGGACCTAGTTCATAGGCTTTTCTAGCTACTCTGACGTTGTGAACAGCAGATCCTGCGGTCACAAGAACTGGTTTTGGAATCCCAGTCGCACCTGAAGTGTACTGAATCAGATACACTTCGTCTGGCTTGCAACCACTGTACGTCGAAGAAGATCTCGTACCCGAACCTACTAGCTTCTTGTTCTTAACATCAAACGTAGAAATCCACTTGACCGTCCGTAACAACTTTGCAAGCTCCAGATTCTTAGAAGAGGAGGAGGAGGAGATATACTGTTGAACTCTAACAATGTACTCAGGTTCTGCTATGGCAACTTTAGGGTTTGTTTGGGAGATGACTCTAACAAGATGGTGGTAATTTTGGTTAGAGAAAGAAGGGTCAGGGGGAAATATAGGTACGCTCAAAAGGCCAGCTCTTTGACATCCAAAAATGATCTCAACCAGCTCAAGCCCAGGTGAGCATAGAACCAGAACTGTGTCACCTCTTTGTTGTGAAAGAAGAAACTGACTGCAAATAGACTGTACTGACTCGTTGAGCTGACTATAAGTGAGGGACGAAAACTTGGAAGCTTCACCTTCTTCTTCAACCCATATGAAGGCTGGTTTGAACTTGAAAGCTTGCAGGTTAGCCCATGTGGGGAGGTAGAGATCGACCACTGGCTGATCAGGAAAAGAAGGGTCGTAATTCTCGTAGTTCATTGTGGTTTTTCTGATGACAAGGAAATAGCTAATGTGATGAGCAGCTACTTCCTGATGAGACCATTTTATAGTGTAAAAAGCATGTAGAAAACCGATTTCACATAAGACGGCGAAGATTGATTCTGCGATGAGAACAAGAAGTTCAGTACAAAAACTATCCATCTGATGTATCAACATTCATGGATATTCGAGAGTTGATACTATAAGATGCTGTGTTTCATTGTTAATCCAGAAGAAATAGCAGAACAGAACAAGAAATAGCAATCTGATATTAGGATAATCAAACGTGCAGACAACCTGCGTGTGTGTGGATATTCGACGTTGATACTATAAGATGTTACCCTTAAACGTAGTAAATTTGTTTTGTGATCATCAAGATGGAGATGAACCATGACAAGTTCAGGAGTTCTTGAGTTTGGAGCTAATTAAACTCTCTTTGGTTTCCGTTTGTTTGTCAGTTAAACCCATCTTTTTATTTTTCAGCTCTACTGCTCGATACTTACAATGGTGAAGTAGTCATCACTTTGCATTGGAAGTTCATGGCTTCTTTATAATCAAGTTGTGATTTTGATTGAGTACGAGGAGGAGGTAACGTTATATTCCAATTATTCTATTTTAATCCTATTTTATTAGATCTCATCTATACATTTATTTACGTAAACCTCATGTAAATATATGGATGAGATTTAATAAGATATGATAAGAACATCATAATCGAAAGAGGTGATCTGATACCTATTATATTTGCTTTCTCAATGGAATTCCACGTTTACGAAGAAGTTCAATAGCACGTAATCTTAACCCTACCTAATAGAATGCACACCATATATAACCTTCATGAGTATAACCCAACACCTAAAACTTAACAAATAAACTAAAAATCATTTTGATAATTAGTATTATCTAAAATATCCTAAGACACCAACGATTATGTAATATTAATCACGATAATAACATAAAAAGTCATCTAAATATAATTATCTAACTTACTTTCTTTTATATTGAAAATCAACAGTAAACGTTTCTTCTACACAGCCGGCACTTTCATCCTTTCAATTCGTCTTCTTTTATACTAATCTTGGCCTCTTTTAACTTTTTCCTTTGTTTCTAAGTGGAAAACACGTAAGAATTTGAGCTTATCTGTACGTATTATGAAGGCGCGTTTTCAATTATACTTTCATTCTCGTATCAGTGACCTGTTCTGGATTGCGAAATTGCAGTGTAGACACACCGATTTCCATTAAGAGGGAAAATAACAAATGCTAATCAATGTATTAAAATCTCAAATATTAAAAAGTAATACAAGTCCATAACTCCAAAAATAAAATATCGCTGTATGTATAAAGCACAGCACGTAGATCTTGAAAATGCCAAACTTGTTGGTCCCAGCAATCATCATTCTGCAAATCGACATCAGCTCTTGGACAAAAGACACTTGTCAAGAAAGGACTAAGGATAGTATTTATTATAGCAGTCCCCAATGCACCAAATTACCGACTAAGTTAACTTGGTCCCATATTACCACGATTCACTCATTCCTAGTTCTTTCTTGGTGTTAATTCGTACACGGGTCCTTATCTAAAAGCTTAATGCTTTAATATAACATACAATTATTATCATTTCCACGTGAACAGCTGCATCAAGTCACAAAATCATGGTTAAATTGTAGTGCAGAAAGGGTAGAGTAAGAAAGTTGTAGCTCTGCAAATTCATTAGAGGACAACCAAGTCTTTGTTTTTTTTGACAACAATCAAAGAACTTTAAGATAGGTAGTCTTTTACTTAAATTTCCAAGCAATTTACTACACAGGAGAAATCTATATGTACCTCCCTCAAAACCTTGCATGACTAAGCTTTTTCAGGACGACAAATTAGTTACCTTCACTTCCCACTGAACACTTTCCCTATAACTGATAACTTAACTGGAAGGAAGAAGGTGCTAACCAGATCCACATCTCATCGAAGGTCTGAATCATTGTCCCCAAGCGCAGGCCCTATGTCACGCAGGATGGTGGAAGAAGAAGGTGAAAAAATTGATGTAATAGAAATATCACAAAATGCATGTACAGGAATCGCACATAAGAAAAGAAAAAAGAAAAGTACTATCAATGACAACCCTACCTATCCCTACTCTCCATAACCCCATAACAAGAAGAGAATCCGCCCATTTACAACAAAGGAGAACATAAATAAATAACATACAATGATAATGATGATTAAAATGTTTACCTTTATAGGGTATAAATTAACTATCGGAAAAAATAAAGTTAGGAACAATATAAAGCCGTGGCTCTATCTTAACCACTTGTGCCTAGTACTAGGTAGATTGTAAAGCAAACATTATGGTAGCAATACAGCAATGCAACTGTTTCATACTTGTATTGGTGCATTTAACCGTTAATCCAAGTGATATGATTTACCCAAATGGCTTCTTTAGCTTGCCCTACTTGTATATATACATAAAGAAAATGCCACCATACTGGACTTATATGCAGCAAAAAGTTCAAATAAATTCTAAAGTCTTAAAAGAGACTCAATCATATTTTAAAGGCCATCCAAGCAAGAGACAAGCATTGTAACAAGGCTTAACAGAAATCTCGTGTATAACTTCAGAAGCATGTTAACTCAAAATCACAACATAGTGCTCTAGTGACAAGAGTTATAAAAGGTACATGTTAGATTGAACTTAGCTGTTTCAGCCCAAAGGCTTCAATCACAATTTCCAATTCCAGAGAACTCGATCCAGTGTATTGCCTAAAGTTTCAGATAAGCACAGTCAGCTGAAAATTTGTAAATAAACTTAAGCATACTACTATGAACTGATCTGGCAACACCAGTAATTGCTACGGCTGAAGCTTAGAGCCTAGATTTTTTATTTGGTAATTGAGAATTGGAAATAATACCCCTCATCCCCTTGCACCCACCATGAATTGAACCGATAGATGGAAAGAACCTGGACATTTATTGATATGTCTTCTGTACCAAACACCAACTATTAAGGTTCTGCAGGTTCCCTCAAGCTGGATGAGCAAGTTAGAGATATGTCTTCACGTCAATGATTTACTGGTTCAAGGATATACAATTGATTGTGTCTCAGAGCTATTAAGTGAACTTAATGCTAATCATTTGCCTCATGAACACATCAAATCCTAGTGTTAATCTTTTACCATAAGTTGACAAGCATCGATATTCTTCATACTTTTCCAGTCTAGAATATTCTTATTACGCGAGTAAAGACTGCTTAACCAGTCTGAATAATAGAGATTGTACCATTGCAACTCTCTGTTCAAGACTAATAAAAGGAATAACAAAAAACTGTCAAACACCAATTCACAACCCACATCGTAACTTCACACGCTTGCTATGCTTGCTCCAACTTTGAATCCTCCACACTCCAACCCCTCTATGCACTATCTCTAGCACTTGCAACTCCTCTATGCACCATCTCTAGCATTTGCAACCAACCACTTGAGTCCCTTGAGATCTCTTTCTTTGCATCTCTTAGTTCAATTACATAACAGGTATGTCATGAAATCTCAACCAATCTTCTGCTTCTCCAACAGATATCAAAATCAAAATCCCCTGATCTTATGAACTCTTTACAAGTCCTCAACATTCATTTTCCCCACTCATACGTCATCTTTCTTGAGATTTTATCAAAAACCACACCAATATCACCGGTTTGGCTTCGGTCAAAGTTTTTAGGTTCACATTGTGGCCTAAAACTCCAAAAATTTCGCTAATTAACAAGAAATGGACTCTATTTTCATTGAAGGTCATACACTACTATAATGATTCTCAACAGCCAATAGTCCTTGTACAGTGATGAATCAATTTCAGCATTGTAAGGTAAATAGTAATAAACAATAATTGGGATAAATTATGTCATGAAAGCGGTCGTGGCTATATGTTTTTCACCAAGTAATTGAGGTATAATTACAAGAACTAACTAATAATAGGATTTCACATATTTCCTTTTGGTCCAAAAGCATGTTTAGCTTGCCTCAGTTTCTATAAGTCCCCTTGCGGCATCAAAGGAGGAAGCTACCCATAATTTTCCAGTTTTAGAGGATAGTTTTGTAAGAAGCAACTCCTTAAAATTTACTCCTAACTCCTAGAGGAATCTATCCTATGCAGGTCATAAAAATCATTGTTTTCAATACACTAAAATGTCAAAGTTCAAACCATCCAATCTGGAAAATGTGGAAAACTCTAATTGTCCGTTACATGGTCAAGATTGGACTGATGTCCACGTCTGTTTACTATGCTTCGTGATAAAGTGGTAAAATAGGATGCTTGTTGTTTCTGATAGAGATTTTTAAGTCAGAAGATCTATATTTGCTAAAGATTCTGTGGACAAATGGTCAACTTTGGCCAACTTGTTGGGGAAATTACAACTGTTGGTTTGTTTCATGTTATTATGCCATTACTACTCTCAGTATGTCTCATTTATCACCGAGTAATTATAGTTACTTTCAAACAAAAGCTGCAAAATTTTTAACGCGAAGAACAGACATCAAACAATGATGAGAAGATTCCTCACAAAATCTAACACTTCTAAGCGCAACAGATGAACAATTGTATTAAAAACATGAAGTTTTAATGCAGTAATCCTAAAATCAGGTATTAACTTGGATAAAATTCAAGAATGCAGCTCAAAAACCTACAGCAAGACCCTATACGAACTACAAGCAAGCAAACCTCTATTCACCAGCAGCAAACACAACCTTTCTATACAAGAACTGAAAATGAACAATGCAAAAGCCATCCAAAAAATTTATATCAATATCAAATTGGTACTATATATCCTTGTGAAACTTTAAACATACCCAAGATTGAGAATGCCATTAAGTGGGTCCAGAAGTTGAGGCTGCTGCTGCTCCTCCTCCTGATGTTGTTGTGTCAAAGCAGTACCAGTAGCCACCGCAATCGCACTCGAAGGTGACCCCTTCGTCTCCACGAATCTCCACATATACCATGAAGCAACAGACCGGTAAGGTCTCCACTTCTCACACAATTGATCCATCTGAGATGGCCGCGGCAATTCCTCCAAATTATAAAGCAATTGCACTCCTTTCCTCACCGCAAGATCATTAATTGGCAACACATCAGGTCTATGCAGGGAAAATATCATAAACATGTGCACCGACCAAGAACCAATCCCATTAACCATAGTAAGCATAGTAAAGAGCGACTTATCGTCCATATTTAGAATCGCCGCATCGGATAATATCCCATTCTGGTATTTTCTAGCGAGATCGTGAAGATAACTCGCTTTACGACCAGAAACTCCGATTTGCCTAAGCTGTTGCGGAGCCAAAGCGAGGACTGTCTCCGGAACCACTGCTGCTGCTCCACCACAAAGCGAGACAAACCGCGTGAAGATCGATGCCCCGGCTTTGAGCGCGAGCTGTTGGTAGAGGATGCTTCGAGTTAGGGCTAGGAACGGCGTGCGAAATGTCTCCAAGACTGGCGGCGGGTGGGCGTCGATTAAGGGCCCTAAAAGTGGGTCCGAGTCCCGCAGATAGCGAATCGCGTTCTCCATCTCGCCCTCGCACGATAGCGACCTCGCGACGACGGCGAGCGTCAATCGCTGTTGGATAGGTCTGGTTTTGTTTGGTTTGGAAGTTTTTGCGGTTTCGGAGGAGGTTTCCGGAGAAAGCTTGCGAATTTTTCTCGGACGTGCGGGGATTTTCGTCAGATGGGGGGCAGTTTGCGGCGGAGCAGTGGCGGGGGTGAAGGTCTCATGTGGCGAAGATTGGGACTGAGTCTGCACTTGCGGTTGGGGTTGGGGTTGGGATTGCTCGCCCATGTGGAAGCTAATCAGGATTTGAACACAGCCAAGGCAATAACGACGTTATCGGCGACGGAGATTGAATGACGAAGCGGAGCAACCAGAGAGTGACAGTGAGGGCCTCCGTCTGTTTTTAACGTTTTCTGATTTTAGTATTTTACGTCTCTCAGTTGTTCTACGTCCTCCTAGTCCGAGACCACGACATTCAGTTCCGGTCGTCCCACGCTCCTGTTCCGAGAGTGGGCGCGTGGGACATTGCCTTCTCCTCATTCTTTGTGTCCACTCCAAGCACACTCTTGGCAAGTTCCCATTGGTTGCGCATTTCCCAACTTAAAACAATTTTTTTATTATTCCTTATATTTTATTTTATTATTACTTCTTAAATAAAGTACACATTAAAAAAAACAAATTTTTTATTTTTTTATAAAATATTGCAAGTGTAAATAATATATTTAACAAATATTAAATTAATTGTTTATTTAATCAGAATTGAAGACATAATATTAATAAATAAATAAAATAATTTGTTTATATATTTTGAAACATTTAAATTGTATTTTAAGTCTTTAATTTATCTTAATTTGCTTAAGATTTTAACTTTTTATATGAAGAAAAAGAAAATATATTCAATATTTAGAATATAAAAACACTAAATTAGATTTTCGGTTGTCATAAATGTTGATAACATTTAACTTTGCCCGAGTCCAATTAAATAAACTCCGATTATATTAAAAAAGTTAATGTATTCAGTACATTAGGTTTTTTAAGTGAGAGTTTAAGGAGAATTATAATATATGCAACTTTTTTTATATATAAGAGATATAATTTATATTCTAAAAAATTATATTTTAAATTCTATACTTTACTTAATTTTATTCATATTAATTGACTTGCAGATTATAATAAATTTACAATATTTTAAAAATTGGATCATAATTAAATTAGTAAGAAAAAATGATATTATTTCTTATAAAATAATTTGCAATAACAAAATTAGGTAACCTAAGCCCAAGCCCAATTTCAAGTCTATCACAAGTCTTCGAATCAATTCCAACCAAATTAAATTACTTTAATGACCTTAACATCTCTCACCTTCAAACACGTGTCAGGTAGGTGGGCACCTGATTCCAACAACGTGAAATGAGTTTGATATGTGACTTGGTCACGTTCATAATAAATTAAATTCCAAATATTTAATTAATACTGTAAAATAAACTTTAAAATATAACCTATCTTTAAAAATGTCATTTTTATTTATTAAAAATTTGAATTAGAAAAGTCACGTGTTAAATGCCCACTGACCTGACTTAAAGACACCATGAAAAGCATCTATATTATCCCGACAAATCTTCTATTTTATTTACTCTGTTTAAACGTTATTCTATTAAATTTTATTCATATATTTATGTAGGATTTACGTAAACACATAAATAAAATTTAATAAAAATATGATGAACTTTATATAAATATGTGAATGAAATTTAATAAGAATATGATAAAAATATTATAATTGGTAAAAAAAAAATCTGAGCCTTTTTATTCTTTTGTAAATTCCAGCTCTCACTTTCTTTAAAATGTAACTTCGTCCAGAGTCCAAACACTTATAATAATTGAGAAATGTGATGGAGGTAGAGTTGACTGTTAGTTCGGAACTTTTGGTTCAACTTATCATTTGAGAGCTAGGCCAAGTGCAAATTCGATTTCAAATAATATCTTTTGATCCCAACTGAACTTTGATCTTAGTTATTGTTAACTTTTCAACTCTCGACAGGCTATGACCGGATGATTGATTTTATGTCGCATTGTTACAGTCTTCGTCAGGGTTTGGGCAGTTGGAGGTTTTACTTGTTAGAAGTGTTGCTCGTGCAAAAAAAAACTTTTTAGTTTAATTTATTTTAATAATTAAATAATTTTTATAAATTAATCCATTTTTATAAATTTAAATTTAAGTAACATAGCATCAGATCCGGGGCAAATCATAACCTCAATCTGACCCGATATCAACCCTACACGTCCTTCTGAAACGTTAATGATTATACCCAACGCAGCGAGTACAAGTGTTAGCTGGTTCTTTTTGAGTTATACGACTTATGGGACCAAATATGTAAGAACGTTTCAGGTAGATTACTGATTTACAGCTTAGCACCAACAACAATTGTATGTAGTGACATCAACCATGTCTTGTACTGCCTTCCCTACATACCGACAACACAGAGACGACAAATACTTGTACTTTCTCTTATTTACTCATTGTTACTTCTCCTTTTCTCTGCTATTCTTTCGCTGGGGCATTTTATCAGTCACTTAAGAAGCAAAATTGGGTGACTGTTCGAATAGAGAAGAATGAGTTTCAGGGACGATGATGATGGGAGAGGAGACCAACGGAAGCCATTTCTTCACACTGGGAGTTGGTATCGTATGGGGTCGAGACAATCAAGCATGATGGGATCTTCTCAGGCCATACGGGATAGTTCCATATCTGTCCTGGCTTGTGTACTGATTGTTGCTCTTGGTCCTATCCAATTCGGCTTCACTGTGAGGGACTTTCTCAATCTCCCATCTGCTAATTACCATAATGAGTTTATGCTTGATAAGTGAACATGGGTTTCTGTTATTTTACTGTTCGGTTTTGTTAATGAAGAATGAACTGAAGCTAAAGATTTATGTTGTTTTCCGATTAGCTACAAACATGGTAATGTATGGGAAAGGAAAAAACTTGGTAAAGAAGTTCTTGAAACATCAAGATTAGTAAAAGCTTGGTAAAGGAGTTCTTGAAATATCAAGATTGCTAAAAGCTTGATAAAGAAGTTCTTGATATATCAAGTTTTAATTTTCTTTAATTGTAGTCCGGTTATTCTTCTCCAACTCAAGCTGCCATCACCAAGGACCTTGGACTTACGGTCTCAGAGGTGTGAATATACGATTTTGCTTTAAATTTGATATTGGGCTTATTCATCATGTGTTCTAACTCTGTTCTTCATTTATTTTTGGTTAGTATTCGATATTTGGCTCTCTATCGAATGTGGGTGCTATGGTTGGTGCTATAGCTAGTGGTCAAATTGCGGAGTATGTTGGAAGAAAAGGGGTAGGATTACTGATTGCTTTATCACTAAGCACAAGAATTCTATACCTAGATATTTTGCTTAATTTAGGTTGTTTAACTAATGAGTCCTGTCTTTTTTGTTTCAAATGCAGTCTCTAATGATCGCTTCCATTCCAAATGTCATCGGGTGGCTTGCGATATCATTTGCCAAAGTGAGTTTAATTACTTAGCTTCACTGAAACTTCTAGCATGAACATGTTCAATTGTTTCTGAAGGTAAGCTGTTCTGTGTAGGATTCTTCATTTTTATACATGGGACGGTTGTTAGAAGGTTTTGGTGTGGGAATTATCTCATATACGGTAAGGTTTTCCGAGTGAATTTGGTTGTTGAAGCCTAAAAATTAATTAGGACTTCAACTGTTTTATCTTTTGCAGGTGCCTGTTTACATAGCAGAGATAGCCCCTCAAAACTTGAGAGGGTCCTTAGGGTCAGTGAATCAGGTTAGCTTTATATGCAGGCTTACTGGTTAAATTTAACAGATACAAACACTTGAATTTAATTTCAACTTGTCTTGTTATGTAGCTTTCTGTCACAATTGGGATCATGTTTGCTTACCTGCTCGGAATTTTTGTTCAATGGAGAATACTTGCAGTTTTGGGTAACACTCTGAAAGATTGCCTTCAATTGTAAACAACACATTTCAAAAAAAAAAAAATCATGGAAGCCGAACTTTTGGTCAACAATTCACCTAAATATCATTGTCAATCTTGGCAGACTTCCACTTTTGAATCATGGAACTTAATCCTCGTTTTTCAGGAATTCTTCCATGTACTTTCTTGATACCTGGTCTATTTTTCATTCCAGAGTCTCCTCGATGGCTGGTAAGTTTTCGAGAATGTTCTTTCCTTGATCAGAATCAAACATTTTCTTAAGCTCTAATGATTCAAACACTTTATCTCGTTTCTTCCCTAAATTGCAGGCAAAAATGGGTATGACAGAAGATTTTGAAGCTTCTTTGCAAGTTCTTCGGGGATTTGATACTGATATCTCGGTTGAAGTGAATGAAATTAAGGTAATGGCCGCCAGTGAAAAAGCTGATCTGCTTTCCCACATGCAATTTTTTTCCTTGCATAAAATTTGTAGACCAAATTTTTCTTTCGGTGTTTTACATTATTTTTCAGTCTTAGATAATTTGACCTGCCTCTATGGATTGTGTAGAGAGCTGTTGCTTCAACTAGCAGAAGAACAACAATCAGATTTTCAGATCTCAAACGAAAAAGATACTGGTTTCCTTTGATGGTAATGTTCTGTCATTATCTTTAACTTTGTGGAGTTAAAAATAGCATAAAACATAAGACTTTTATTTTCGATCAATCAATTTCCTGCAGGTTGGTATAGGTCTACTTGTCTTACAACAGCTTAGTGGGATAAATGGTGTTCTTTTCTATTCCAGTACCATTTTTTCAGCTTCCGGTAAGCTTAATCACGTTCCTCTTCCTCACATAAACCTTTGTCATGTTCTTAACTTTGGAATATTGGAATCAAATTATTTTGGTGTAGTTACAATCTTTTCCCAATTTGAAGGCAGCAAGCTTCTCTTCTTGTTGCCACATACCTTTACTACTCAAAATCAGTTGGGTAAAATATTAACTGAATGTCTTTTGAAACCATGTTTTCTTAGAATCTTAGTGGTTAAATAATTAGTAGAACTCGTTACTACATAGTGTCGTCTGACGTCTAAAATGCATCCACGGTCTATCGTCAACAGAGCTACTTCTAGTTGATATCCATATTGACTGTCACTTTTTCCCATTGATAATTCACGACTACTTTTTGACTGTCCTCAGGAAATATATCACTTAAGATCAACTATATTTGAGTACAATGGTTCTGATTAATTTCTTGATCTTAAACAGGGGTGACAAATAGTAATGTGGCTACATTTGGGCTTGGTGCGGTTCAGGTACAGTTTGAAAAGAAAATCTGAAGTTATTTTCTTAAATATTGTTAGTAGAGTCATTAATTTGACATGGTCCTATGAAGCTCTTTATCTATATGGTTACGCATATGTTGTTTAGGTTGTGGCCACTGGTGTAGCTACTTGGTTGGTTGATAGAACAGGCCGTCGGATTCTTCTTATAGTGAGTTTTTTTCACTATTCTGGTTAGTCTTTATAATTTGGACAGAAATGGGTGACTTTTATTCATTTCCTGTCACCATAGGTCTCCTCTTGTGGAATGACAGTTAGCTTGCTGATTGTTGCAGTGTCATTCTTTGCAAAGGTAAGTGGATTAACTCGTTGACAAGAGTTTCTGTTTATTGTGATAGAAGATTATGGAGCAATATAATATTATTCTACCTTCATAATGTTTACTCGTCCAGGATTTTCTATCAAAAGACTCTACCTTGTATACCATATTCGGAATCCTTTCGGTTGTTGGAGTTGTGGTATGTGGTACAAATAGAGAGATGAATTATTTCAAGGTTTTAATTTTATCATTTTTGGTAAGTTCTGATAACCTGCCTTTCCCTTCTCTTGTTTCAGGCCTTGGTAATAGCCTTTTCTTTGGGAATGGGTCCTATTCCTTGGGTTATAATGTCCGAGGTACCCATATGTTCAAGTTTTGCTCTATCAATTAGAATTTCTAAAAGTCACCAATGTCACTGAATCAGCCAAATGGCTCAACAGCATCAATGATCTTTTATTAGATCAATACTGAAGACATAGTTCAGGATTTTACTGCTTACAGTTAGGTGCATGCATTACTTAGCCTAAAGAATTATTGTAAAGAAGTTTTAAAGCTATAAAATGCCCTTCAAAAGAACAAATCATAACTATTCTGAAATGGCCGATGGATGGAACTAACATGCGAATGCAGATTCTACCGATCAACATCAAGGGCCTGGCTGGAAGTGCAGCAACACTTTCCAATTGGTTCATCTCCTGGGCGGTTACAATGACTGCAAACTTGCTTTTAAACTGGAGCACTGGAGGTCTGTATCCCCCCTGAACCTCTTTCTAATTTCTTTCCCTGCAATTTTAGTACAGATAAGTACACTCGCAAAGAGAAAAAGTTCTTATAGACTCATTTCCTTCTTCAACTGCAGCAACATTTACCATTTACATGGTTGTGAGTGCCTTCACGATCGCCTTTACGAGCATATGGGTTCCCGAGACGAAAGGAAGAACATTGGAAGAAATACAGAGTTCCTTCAGATAAGTATGTGCAAAATTTTACTTCTCTTGCATGAAATAAGTTCAAATTTCAAAGGGAAAGGCAGTCAAAATCTTTGCATTTGGAGAACTTGCAACAATTCTTGTAAAATTTTCCGGGATAAGTACGATGGTCCTTTTCCAGTCCTTCACCTGTAAATCTAATTGTAGTGTATCTACCCACCAGGATGTGATTTTCCTGGAAGAGATGTACCATTTGTGTCATTATTCAATCGTTAGCAGCATCTTTGATTGACCGATTTATTTTAGGTTCTGTTTGTTTTTATTTTTATTTTATATATTTTGTTTTTACTTTTGTTTTAAAATTTAATAAAAAAACATGTTTGTTTGAATTTTTAAAATATATTTTTTTGTTTTAATTTATAAAAATCATAAAAATTGATTTTTGTTTTATATTTCTGTATTTTCAATAATTTGATTTATTATCAACTAAAAATATATTATTTAATTATTTTATATATTTAATTATTTGTAAAAAGTATGAATGATTTAATTTAATATTATATTTTTAATTAATAAAAATTATTTTTTTAATAAAAGTTATGAATAATTTATTTAATTTTAATTTTGTAATTAAATTAAATAACATTAATTTAATAATTATTAATTAATAAAATTAAATTTAAAATATTTTCAAAATATATAAATTTTAAATAAAATTTTTTGAAATAAATTTGGTTAAAATAAACATTAAAATTTTAAATTATTTATTTTAATAAATAAAATATTTTTATTAATAATTTATTAATAAATATTATATAAAACTAAAATAAATTTAATTAACTAAAAATAATTTAGTTTTAAGTTTTAGATAATATATAATTATCATCAGAAAGAAAATATCTATATTAACATTAATAATCAAGGTGTTTTTGTTTTTAAAATTAAAAATTAAAAATGAAAATTAGAAAAACAATAAAAAGGAGGGATTTAGCTTTGAACCGGTTAAATTTTTTTTTCAATTTTTAAGTTCTTTTAGTTTAATTTATTTTAATAATTTTTGTTAAAAACTGATCATTTATTAAGTAATCGGTAAATTTTTGTAAATTAATAGATTTTTATAAATTAAAATATTTATTTTAATTAAATTTTAAATTTTTGGTAAGTAAAAATATTTTTCTTTAATCATATTTCAAATTCTTTAATTTTGTGACAATATAATATCGGTTGAACTTTTTAAAATTTAAATTTCTTATTTTGTTAGTTTAACTTTTTGATCTAATGTTTAAAACATTGTTAAAAATCATAAAGTTATATGTCTTAACAAGAATTTGCATCACTAATAAATACCATAGTTCTACAATTCACACGCTCCAACCTTAATTAAGGTTTCATTAATTTTGTACAAACAAAAATAAAAAGATAATAAGTTATAAATTTTTAAATATTATCATTTTAATATTCTTTTTGAAATCAACTAATTTATTTTAAAATGTTATTAATAATTTATTAATATAATAAATGATAATACTTGTGACATCTTCTTTTTCATATAATTTTTAAATATTAAACCTGTAAAGACCATTCTGAATATAGTCTTGAGGTAATAAATTCTTTTAGTATAGTATAATATTGACAAACTTTTAAATTAAATTATTTAATTTTAAAAATTAGATAATTAAAATAAAAAATAAACACTTGTTAATTCCCTATCCTAACTTAAAAAAAAACCTTAATTTGATGTATTTATTTTTGCAATTCAAGAAAAGTAACAACGTAATGTTAATGATATAAAATTAAACTTGTTTGGATGATTTAATTGTGAAAATTTTGGACCAACATTTTGGTTTGATTTTTAATTTTTTATTTCGATTTACTTTAATAACTCTTATGGTTAAAAATCGATTAGTTTATTAATTAATTTGTTAGTTTTGTAAATTAATTAATAATTATAAATTAAAATAAATCAATTAAATTTTTATTAAACAATTTCGTTTTTAATTAAATTTTAAAATTTTCGGTAAATAATAAGAGTATTATTTAATCTTATTTTAAATTTTTAAAATTTTTTATCTTTAATTAATTTTATAACAGTTTAATATCAATTAAATCTTTTAAACTTTAAATTTTTTATGTTATCGGTTATAATCAAATCAAATCAGGTAATCAAATCATTTGAGTTCTTGGACATGTGTCCCACGTCGAAAAAGGGTGGGATGAAAAGTCTCAATTGAGGCGATATAAGGAAACCTAACGTTTGAAGCTTACTAAAAGGACAGTGTGATTTTTAAATAAGCTTCATTTATATAATAATAAGTTAGAGCAAATTGAATTTATATTCTGTCACGTCTATATAAGCTCATCACCAACGGCTCTATGGACTTGTCAAAATAAGAATGTTGTTATTTCCTTCTTCAAATATTCTTGTGTGATTCTCTCCTTTCTCTCTCTTCTGGTCTTTCTTCACATTTCTATTAACGTAGCTATCACAAAGGTTGCACTCTAACCCTACGTTTGCTTGCTGTCCCTATGGGTGGAGACGGAAGACGGGGACAGAAAAATTCTGTCCCCGACCTGTTTGCTTGCTGTCCCCACCAATTTCTGTCCCGACTCCG